>JASSUY010024218.1:0-30611 GCA_032466535.1 Forpus xanthops | reverse complement strand
CCTATTGACAGTGTTCCGCAGCTCAGCCCCTGCTGCAGGAGGACCTCCACCAGGGAGCACAGAGTGCAGCCCTGCGCATTGCAAACCCTCCTCTCCAGAGAGCAGTGCAGGGACTCCCTACAGTCCGAATTCTGCACCACATCCTCCCTTCCCATCGCCACTAACTGCCTTCACTGCCCACCGCCGGAGCAGCGATAGCAGAGCTCCCAGGCCGTACTCTGGTCATACAGCGAGTGCTCACCATCCCACTCGCCTGCCCACGCGAACTGCTGCGCAACCTGCCTTGAACCCGCCCTGTTTGCCTGCCCTGTTCACTGCACCTCTGGTGGCTCACGCTCCCTTGAGCAGGTTTTTAAGCACTCAGGATTGGTGCCGCCCTATTCTCCCTTCCATTAAAAGGTCTACGTGAAAAACAATATCTCTAATTACTTTGATACATTCCTTACGAGTGGTGGATGTGCAGGCAGAGGGATGTCATAGATGATACAAGATGTACAAACTGCTCAGTAAAGCAAGTGATGTTCAGAGAGCCAGGGACTTCTGAAGACAAGAACTAGGCCCACATCAAGCCTGTGAGAATCCAGAGGATTCACCTGCTACATTTCTCCCTCTCTAGAAGATTCTGTTAAGCATGCCAGAGGGCATGAGACCTTAAGTACACTCAGAAATCTGTGCGCTCCATTGGCCAAATATAATTTCTTGCTTCATGAAAGGTGAAAGCAATGGTACCAAGTGTGTCAGCAATTTCTACAGTTTAATTCATAATCTGCTTTTACCTGTGTGTAGAAATAAAGAGTGCAGGGAGTATTCTGCCACAAGTACTAGAAAATGAACCAAAATCCTATAGCACACATGTTTGTATGTAGGTGGATGATACCTTTTTTAATGCATAGCATTTAATTGCCAAGAGATCAGTTAGAACATTTGTATCAAATCATCACTTTTGTGGAGCCAACTGTGCAGAAAAACAAACCAAAACTCAAACAAAAAAAAAATCAACAAAATGTTGTTCTCATTCCTTTAGGGGAAACAACCAGAGCAAAGTCATTGCAACCCTTTTCCTGCACTAAGCACCCTTCCAAACCCACTCCTTGCCCACAGATGGGATAGTCCGGCTCAAAGGAATGTTCCCCTTTTTTGGACCTGAAAACTTGAGGGAACAAACCTAGAGCAACTGCCAGTGTGAGCTCTGGCTCTCGGCCCTCAGTTTGAAAAGCATCTAGAGGTGAACCCATGACTTCTGTCCTCTATTGTTGACACAGCCCCTACCCCATACAAAGTCAATTGGAAGATCTGGGCTCTCTGGGACAAACTGTCATGTTCTGACACTCTGCAAAAGCATAGCAGGGTCATTCATACACCACAGGGAGAAGAACATGGGGCTAGATATGCAGTAACAAAGCATAAATCCAGTGTTACATATAAGAAGTTGTTTTGCCTTTTAAATTAAACTGAGGTAAACTGGCTTTGATTTACCCGAGTCACCCTTCTAGCTTCCAATGTTCAGATGCAGTAACACTGAACTACTGACCACTTCAGTGTTAAATTACCATTCTGTAGCAATGGAAGCGATAAGCAGAGAGCTAAGAATGACTATAAAGTTTAGACAATTTCAGGAGGTTTTGTTATTCTGAAAAGCTCCACAGAGGAATTTCATAATTGATTCACTGAGAATAGGATTAAAAAAAAAGTTTAAGGAACTCTTGAGGAACCATGAAGTGATTTTGCATTCACATTTCTCATCTATAAACTCAGTTCTGTTGTTATGAAATCTTGCCTACCTTTCCTGATGATGGATATAACAAACGTATAATTTGCCTCAGAGGCAAAGCAGGAATTAAAAATGCATTAATTCATGCAGACTGAGATCTGGGATACAGATGTTTTGTTCTGTTATATTATTAAAAGATGGAAGTTTTAAACAAGATGAAAACTTAGTATGAACCATAATCCTGAAATTCCAAGGGTCCACTACAATGCTTGGGCAGAAATCAAATACATTTTATCCAAAATGTGGCACCAGCTTCCATCAAAAAATTGTATGTTCAGTCACAAACGGTTATTATAAAATCTTTATTAACCTAAGTGCATATAAAAATTGTGAATTCTTAATACAAAGCACTATTTGACTTTTAAATTTCATTTTAAGCTTGCCCTGTTCACTTGGAATGTGATTACAGAGTAAATTAAAAAGTAATCACATGTGAATTACATTTCCTCATGAATGTAATGACTTCAGGAGACTGATTAATGTTAAGCAGTGCCTGTCCTACCTAATGCATACCTTCCCAGGTGAGATGTGCAAGATAGCTGTCGTGAGTTGATTTAATTTCCTTTCTCTGGTAGTCCAGTGAGAAATGCTGAACAGAAACCAATTCGGTGCATTCATTAGATCTGTATATGCTCGCTTCTTTTGTCCATCCAAGCACCATCCGCAAAATGCTATCAGTGTCGGCTTATGATCGTGAGCAGGACCCAAGAGACTGAGCTCATCCTGTACACTGTATTCTAGCCAGGAAAATTCCTTACATTTAGATAGAACAACTCAGCTGGTGCACAGAGCAAGAGATACATATGTGTCAGCATATTAAAGGCTGATAAAAAAGAAAACCTTTTCAATAAGCTAGGAAATAAGCCTGTCTAGGAAAATACACATATGCAAATATATGCATACCTATTAAAACAAGCTTGTTTTAATCAAAACATGTACTAAAACATGTGTTAAATTAATACTAACAATATTACAAGAACAATTTATTAGTTATGAGTAAATTAGATGCCACATAATTCTCTCTCCAACACAATATTCACACATGGCCGAGTTCACACTTTGTTTTCCAAGTATTATTTTTAAGTAAGAACCAGAAAGAACATCAGCCTTAGCCTTAATTTGTTTGGATCACTTCCTTTTACATCTCTTCTTTCCCAGGGAAAGACTCATACCTCTCTTTTATTCATGACTTTGATAATAAATAGGAATCCACTTAATATCATGGCTCAAGTGAGTCACAAGAAATGAATCTGCCTTTCTACACAGTTTTATATGTTTCTATATATGGTTTCTATGCAGATTATCCTATTTCTGGACCCTTTGTAAGCAAAACTTTCAGCAAGATACAGAGAATCCAAGGGGTGTTACTGCTTATAAGAATAAGAGCTAAATTCAAAGTGTTCTCTGACAACAGGAGAGGAAGAAGTCTCCAAAGGAACCAGCCTCTACATGACCCATCTCTGGTCTCAGGTACTGACATTTTTCCAGTCTTAAACATCTTGATGGGCAACAGTATAAATGTAAAATGAATATATAGAGACCAGCATTTACAAAGCAAACTTCCCACTTTGCTTTCACTCAGTCACAGAAATAAATACAAATAAAAAATAAATGTATAGACCTAGCAATTATTTTAGACCAACCTACCAGAAAGTAAAAGGCTAAAGCATGTATTTTACAGCTTAATTCAGCCTTGTAAATACTAAACACAAAAGCATGGTCTAATTGTTCCAGAGCACAGTTCATTCTGCTGGCAAGTGGACTGTTTTGAATTCTAAGTGTGCTTTTAGTGGCAGCATAGCAATTAATTCCAGCATCTTAATGTGGCTTTTAAAAATTATATACACATATGTATACATATATACATATATTCCTTTTCATCACCTTGTGTTGTCACTGTTATTTTTGAGTCCTCAGCAGTCAGCTGGGTATTGGTCAGTGGGTGGTGAGCAGTTGTATTCTCTTCCCTTGTTATTTCCCTTATTATCATAGGTGGCAGTAACAGTAGTGGTTTTGTGTTATACCTTAGTTACTGGACTGTTCTTATCTTAACCCATGGGAGTTACACTCTTTTGATTCTCTTTCCCATCCCTCTGGGAGTGGGGGGAGGAAGAAGCAGGGTAAGTGAGCTAGTGGCTGCATGGTTCTGTGTTAACGACTGGGCTTAAATCATGACACTGTTAGGAGTTATGTATTGCAAAACTAGTAGTATAATCAGGCACTGATCAGAAATCATCAGGCAGCCTGGGGAAAGTTGTAAGAATAGAAAGCTGAAAATTTTATCAAATGTTCTACTGACTATTTTCCACTTATTTTTGAAAGGGACCAAACGAGATAGGATTTTAAAATACATGTTTACAAGGGATGTATTTCTGAATACATCTCCTCTCACATAAGGCAGTAGCACAAATAGAGTGGGAAAAGCAAAACAGTTCATGTAAGGCTGCCACCTTTCTGAGTTACGACATAGTGCATTAGCATTTCTCATAAGTAAATGTTCTTCAGCTTAATTGATATTACTGGCTTCACACTGAGGATCTGCTCAGCAGGATTCAGTACAGAAGGCTACTCATGCCGTAGGAAAAACAAGGTTTAGCTACAGAATGAATGATTCACAATGGGTACCTTTTGCTTCCTGACAGCTTCCAAAGAAATCCCATCCCTGGTTCTCTTTTCCTCAATAGTTTTGAAACTCAGGTTCAAGGCCAAAAGAGTGAAGACACAGTACTTCAGATACTTCCACAGCTTTGCAGCTTGGTATACCAGAAGAAAATTTACCCCAGAGAGACTTTCTGTGGAAGCTGAAGGAGCTAAAGAGACCTAGCATCTACTCAACAAAGCCCTTGTATTGTTATGGAGCTCCACAGTACTGCACATATGGCTATAACATGGCAGTGTGGCAATTAAAGTCTTCTAAACAAACTAAATTTGAAAAGCCCTCAAGGAATAGGCAAAGCCAATCACCTGAACACACTTAACTGGTACCGAAGGACAACAGGAAACCACTACATCTTTAACAGCCTCCACTCAGCATGGGCAAAGACAAAATTATTAAGCAGACAACATATAGAAGGAAAAAAAAGACAAAAAAGACCCATATACATTAAAAACTTAGAACGCTCATTTGGGATGCAGAAAACCCAACTTCAAATCCCTGCACTGCTTTTTTTAGTAGCTTGAATCTGGTTCATGCCAAATAAACGCCCCAAGCGCTCAGTAACTTTGAAGTGCAGCAGGTTACTTGCTCATGTATTTTGTAAAACCTTTCAAAAGTTCTTTTCATTCCAGTGAAAATGAAGCTGATTTTACAGTATCATGGTTTTGTGTGTCTTGGAATTGGTGTCTTCCAGGCAGCCATATTAGCATCCTTCAAGATCTCAGTCAAAAATACATGAAATTGCCTTCAATCTTCTCAAAAAACCTTTTAAGCAATTTAGGATTAATCTTCTCAAAAGCTCTGATGTCAAATATTCAAATATGGATTGATTCATTAAGGTGTTAAGTAAATGTTTCTTTAACAACTGATTTTATCTTGACATTCTGCCTTTACCACATATTGTAAGAAATTGAGTTAATACAGAAAACCAAGGATTTTCAAGGACATGAAAGCTGGTTGTTATTCTGACTGGCCTTGAAGTTCCATTATCTCATAAAGACAGCAGTTAAATCCCCAGCAGTTACAAATGAAGAAATAGTTTATTTAATGTGTTGATAATTTTTTTTTTCTGACTATGTAGTAAGGCCTCTGGTAACATATTCTATGAATATTAAAGGGCAGCAGTAAAAGGCATAATAGCAGTTGCTACAAGTGGCACCACAATCTTTAGGCATCTTTAAGAAGTCCAGTTAGCTTTTGAAGGTAATAATTATACCTTTACACTATGCAATTTTAAGACAAATGCTGATTCATATATTGTGGTCTTTGTCTAACTAATAAAATCTACTCCACTACTAAGAGTATTAAGAGGTACATTTTCCTTTTGACAGAGATCTAAAACTGTCATTAATATGTTATAAGAGAAGATTATAGTCCTAAACGTAGCTACCCTTTCCACTTCTGACATGTCAAATTAATCTTTGCTTACAATATAACATGAAATAGACACAGGATGAAAATTCACGCCTTTCTAAAAAGACACTGTAAAACCTCTGCAGTACTGAATTTCCGCTGTAAGTGCTGAGAACATGGGCATCATTGCCATGAATCTCATGTGAAAGACTCAGTTATTTCTATGACAACTGACAATATAACCTCCTAAAACTGCTAGCAAGATGGACAAAGCAGCACAAGTGTTACTTGGAGAACCAAGACCAGAGTTAATTAGACCATCAGAAAATCTATTCACACCTTGCTACCTGCAACAAGCGAAAGGACTAGGAATGATAACAACAGAACGTACACATCTGTGTGTGTGTGCAAATGGGAAAGAGAATACACACAGTATAAGAAATTATTATAAAGGTCAGTCTGTGCCATGGCTTATAAATACTAAAGTAAGAAAGTAGCAAAGTGCAGTCTGACTCTCACTCAGCAGAACTCGGCACTGCTGCCCACAGTAAGATGGATAAAGTGGCCTCTTTCCAAAGGTCTGGCCAATTTTCTGAATGGAAGCTGACATACAATTCCTGCCGAGCAGAAAATCAGAGTTATTGGTTTGCATGTTTCTGTATGTCTAAACAAGTTCTGTTCCAGTTAACAAGTATTGGTAACTGGAAGAGGCTGTGTTTCGCTGAGGATGCAAAAGAACTGCCTGAGCACTTTTAGTCCTGCCCTTTAGAAAACACGGCCTGGCTTGCATTTAATGACCTAAAAGTCAACACCTAAAACTGTTAATACAACATATTCTATGTTACATCCCAAAAGACAAGAGATAATCCCATGATTAAGATATTTGACAGGAAATGAAACAATCTTACTTCAACTTGTTTCTTCTGTCATAGATTTCACTGTGACATGAGCAAATAACTTCATTTCTCTATGCCTTCATTAACCTTTCCTGTTACAAGTGTTTCATGCTGCGTGTTGCTATACATAGCCTCATAACCATTATTAAACATAATACCAATTTATTCATGAGGCTATACATATTTTTCCTGAAGGCAGTGATGGAAATCAGGAATGATAAAAAGAAGAATAAAATTATATAAACTCTGAAGGTAAATAGACGCAGACTGCACCGAATTCTAATAGCACTCAATTAACAAGAGGAATACTTTCTCTAGCATGCAGTAATTGTTATATGAATATATGCCAGGTAAATACTGGCCCCAACTTGTTTGTTTTGATAGAGAAGGTAAAAACCTAACATAATTGTTCTATTAAAATATGGCATTAAAGTTGGCTAATTTTACTAAAAAAATATAGAGGTTTTCTTCCCCACCCCCTTTTTTTTAGACCGACCATGATTTGTTTTGAAGATCTCTCAATCCTTATGGAATGAAGTCATCCCTGACACCTGCCAACTAAACACAGCTTATTACTATAAATAGAGGTGACATGACAATACAATAATAACAAAACCTTAAGTTTAAGGCCCATTACACATTTTTCATAGACAGTTTTCAGTAAACCATGCGCAGCATGGCAGAACAGCAGCCTACTGATGGGTAGCAATTCACCTGGGAAAAATACTATTCCAACTACATGACTTGTGTGGATTACCAAAAGACTGTAGGTAATTTCATAGTATTACCTCCAAGAAAATCAGAGTAATCTTAGCATATTGCTACAAGGAGGGTTCCTGATATTAAGGGGGTGATGACGACCCTGAAATATAAATAGGGAAGAAGAAATGAAAGGAAAAATATCAGTAATTTTTGTTCTCAAGCACTGGCAATTCTAAATAATCCCTTGGTGAGCTCCCAGCCTCGTGATTCTGACAGAAGCAAACCATTCTGAGCTACTTAAATATCATACTGGTGATGGATATCTGCTTATCCCATTGCCATGGCTTTTATAGGAAATTCCAACCAGCAAGTTTTCCTGTTCCACTCACCCACACACAGAAATCCTGTTAGAGCAACAGGTACATTTCAGTTTGTTCCCTGAGAAACTTCTCCTTTTTATTTTCCTTGGGCAATACCAGTTACTATTTTAAGAAAACAGCTTTTGCCAAGGGCTATCAAACACAAGATTACCTCAGTTATTTCTTCTTTAAAATAAAAAGGAATAGGTACAGTGCTGTTCATTTTAAAATAGAAACAAAAGTACATTTTTTTAACTGTTTCACTTCAGGTTCAGACGGCTCACCTAGAAATATCAGATTCAAGTTTGACTAGTATTGAGTCCATTTTCCTTGTGGCACCATTGTTACACAATTTGTTGCATTTTTTGCTCAAAATAGTGCCATCTTTAAGGACATTAGGTGGAATATGCACCCTAGCCAATAGAAAGCACCACATTCCTAGCACAACAGAAAGGGCATTTTATATTTCTTTTTATAGATCCCAGGAGACTTATTCTTGTTCAGAGAGCAGAGTCAAAATTAAATTTCAGGAGTAGTTCATTGCACTCCCTTTCACAGAAGAACTCAAGAAGTAAAGATAGATATAGGACCTGTTGAGGTGAACACTGCTGAGTTCCTGTTACTCTTTCATTATTTGAAACCAAATAAAAGGCTCATTAACAAGCAAAAGCCACACTAAGGGATGGAGACAGACAGCCTCTTGCTTTGCATTTTGGCACGGACTTTGACCTCTGGACAGAAGGAGATCAACACATATTCTTCCGGTTGCACAGTTGCTTCAACCTAAAGTCTGCACCAATAAAGTGCTCTAGAGTAACTAAGAAACATCAGCATAAAAGACACATGCAGATGTAGCAAAGTCTTTCTGAAATACGCAGTGAGACACAGAGAAGAGGGTAGAATGTGAGTAACATTCAAGCAATGTACACAGAGCAGGCCAGAAAGTATAGCGAAGCACATTGCGCCTAAATAGTCAAATAACATATACTGTATTGTAGTAAAATTCATGATGAACTGAAGATAGAGGCACCTCATCTTAATATGAAACAGAAATATGCATCTGCCATCTTTATTTCATTTTTTTTTCATGGGGAGTCTACTCTTGTTTATTAATTCTTAAAGCATATTTAAGTAATCAAGTATAACAGTAGTGTAATTATTCCAAACCTATTGCAGTTTCAGGACTTTATGAGGAACCTAAGTGCATTTCATGTAGCTAGCTCCTAAGGTGTTCCTCTTATGAGCTTATTCCCTGCTGTGTTTCTCTGCAAAGAGAGGCAATCACTGGACAAATTAAAAAGAAAACCATGTTATCTGAACAGGGAGGCAAACCAGCAGTCACATAAACTGCCACCAGTCCCATAAGTTACATCTACATCCTCCACAGCACCAGCCTAGGCCTGTAGAAGAGATCTTACAAGACTGTATTTTCATTGAGTTCAATGCTGACTGTAATGCATTTCCGAATCTGGCATCTGTGCCTTGCAGACAGCTTCCAATGCAGTCGCCACCTTTAGGGGAAAAAGAATGCTGCTGGAGAGGTGGTGTATAATGAAAATGATTGAAAAGAGGCTTTGCACTTTATAACGCTGCTGCCATGGTGATGCTTTTTCCATTCTGCTGCTCACTGGGTAGAAAACACCAACTCTTTTTTAGAGACTGAGGTGGTAATGCTTGGCAGCTTGCATATCACCAGAGCAGCACAAAGCAGAATACTTTTGGGCCATAACAGACAAAGAAAATGTCTACAATTTGTAAAGAGGTTTGGATTTTTTTTTTTTGTTTGTTTAAATGTGAGCAAGAAGCCCCATTTTGTGGACTGTCCCCAGTGAAGAAACAAAAAGGCAACACAGTGCCTGTGGAAGACACATTTTCTGCCCATGTTCCTATTGAAAGTTAAGGACTTGTAGAATGAAAGACAAGGGACACAGGGGAAAGTGACAGGCATCACTAGAGACCAGCAAAGACCTTTCCTTTCTTTGCAAACTGAAGTGAGTATTGTAGCTTAGAAATTGGTTCAAGCCAGGCAAAATTGTTGCCCAGGTTTGCTCCTATTAGAGCGTATTTCCTGCAAATGTAGGCCATCTTCCCCTGAAATTAAGTAGGGAGATAGGATTTAGTTTCGGAGGACAACACTGTCACCTTGGATTGGATTCAGGTTCCGGAACAAGTTATCTTTTGCCTTCTTAGAACTAGTTCAGTTAACTAACTCTTTCCCCTGAATAAAACCAAAATCTGCTGCCCAAATTATTTTCAAGCTCAGGTTTTCACAGGCAGCACATCTAATTATTAACAATTTGAAGGATGTGAAAAGCGAACTCCAGGAAAACACATTTGCAAACCTTGCCTGGAGATCTACCTTAAACTCCACTCAAAGAATTGCCACTGCTCTAAATACAGACATATACAGATGCTGATATCCACCTCTGAATTCTCAGTCTTGGTGTAGTGCAATCAAGAAAAATGGGAGGTGACAACCAAGTAGCAATGGTTCTCTAGTATAAAATGAAATTCATTAGATGTACTTTCAAAGGTCTATACAGTATTTCATAATGAAAGAGCAGCTTTTCTACAGGCTATTTCAAGACATCCAAGACTATCTTGTTCCAAGACAAGTCTGGCTGCAAGAGAGTTTGGAAAAAAATTGTGATCCAATAACGGGATACACAGTCACCGACAAGGATTAGGAGGCAGCCTTTATGGTGCTAGTGTAAAAGGATTAGTTCTTTAGTTTTACAGTGTAAATCCCTAATGGGAGATTTATTTATTTATAATATATGATCTCCAAAAATATCCCAGTATCTCTTGTGAGATATGAACTCACTGCAATTTTAAAACACTCTTCATCCTTTATTGCTGTATTCCAATCGAAAAACAACATCTTCCATGCAATTCTTCCCTTTAGCTCACCCTTTGCTTTATTAGCTCTGTACTTTTTAGACCTAGTTCTACTTCTCAAGTGGTATTTGATTAATTTGTAATCACTGCTTCTGGGCATCATATTCTTTAATTCCTTATACCATAGGAAATAACGCCCTTTGTATTTACCTTTGTTTACTAACATTTCCAATTCAGCACCCATTTTTCCTTTTATGCCACAGATACTGCTTTAGTGAATAACTATTTCAGTGAAATGCTTGGACTCCAAACGCACATCTCAAGGTGGCTCTAAGCTCTAACAGCAGCTCAGAAACCCCTCCATGTGAGGGTGAAAGACCATCCAAAGGTTCAGTACCAAGGTAAATTTTTCAGAGGTCTCCAGCAGCGATTTCACTGCAGATGAGCTACACACAATCCTTTTTTGCCCTGTCCAGAAGACATCCTAGTGGCCTGGATTTAATGTATGTCAAGGAGAGTACAAAGAAAAAAGTAGTAGATTCATAATGCTTTCACAAATCCTCTTTTTTCTAATCTCATTCCTCTCCTTTAATGTCTCTTTTCAAGTTTCTTTTCTTCTTTCTCTCTTTGTGCCCATGCAGTGGTACTGAATGCTGACAAGACCTGGCCCTGGCAGTTAGTCACTTTGGATACATGTGATTCATTCTCTGTGTACTCCGCTTCGATAACACAAGGTTAGACTCTTCATTCAAAGTAATGCTTCTGGTATCCAACTTTCAAAACCTGCCTGATAGCAATCTCCCGATTCCATGTCTATTGTAGCTTTCATGGAGCCTTTTTCATTTTCTCTTCACGAAAGTGCTTCAATCTATCTTACATTTTAATTGAATCAAATTTAATTTAAACCAAATCAAAGGTCCTTTCAATACATCTACATAAGAAAGCACTTAATCTTAATAAACTACCATTTAAGATGGAGAGGGAATCTACAGTAGCAGTGAAATATACAGCATATCAAAACTCTCTCTGTTCATATAAAGGAATGAAGCCAAAATAAGCTCACTCTACTGTTTAAACTGTGCTGGATGTAATGTATAAGGAAGAGAAACGTGCTGCTAAAGTAATGCACTGTGACTGCAAACTATTCACTGAAATCTCAAAAAAATCCCATTTCCCAAAGCAGCTTAGAAAATGACATTTGCTGGGACCCTGTATTAATGAGATGAAGATCCTTACCCCCTTCAGATTTTATTAAATTTCAGAAGACATTTCAAAAAGTCAAATAATTTACTTTGCTTAGGTGAAGAGGAGCTAACCCTGTGGGATTCTCTGTCTCTTCAGCTCTACTGTTGTCTAGCAAATGAATTTTACTAGAGCTGTTAACTTTTATTTCCTGCAATGCCTGGATATGAAATACTAACTGCTCCTCCTTTCTGCCTTTGCATTGGGAAGTGTGCACAATTCTTCAAAACCAAACACTGTATAGACCTACATTAGCTGGCCTATACAGAGTCATATATTATTCACTACAATTTACATAAAAACTAGCTCACACTGCATAAAGATTTTTAGTCTTTCAACAGGAGTGAATAAAAGACACTTGCTTATGGGAGACAACTCAATTAGCTTTCAAAGTCCTGCAATAAGATTGGTAGACTTCCTCTTTACAAATGCATTTTTGCAGGTACCTGGTGAAGAAGCAAGCAGCATGAGGTACAACTCCTTAAATCAATGCTTTTTCTAAAGCTCAAAACAAAGTTTTTTTTTTTTTCTGGCAAGATCTGTTTAAGCTTGTGGAGTCCAGAGAAGCAGCTCCAGTATAAGAAGCAGCTCTTAGTGGTGTATGAAGCAGGGAGAAGAGAGCTACAGGCTCTTTGATAGCCTCTGCACAGAATTCAGGGTCGCTTCATGGTAATACCATGCAACTAGATAAAAAGATATCACAAGGGCATGTCAATAACAGCATTTTTACTACCAGTGGTAAAAACATGAGACTGAGAAACCAGTACAGAGTCTAGATAAGTAAAGGCATAAATGCAACACTTGTACCATAGCCTCTCATACTCTGCTCTTGTGAACACTTCTGGTTCCACTCTCACAGGAAAAAAGGAAGGGAGAAATTCTGGTGTTCTACTGCATAGATAAGAGTGCAAATCAGTGATATGAATCAGTTTCCTCCACCCTCCACTTGTGGAGTGCTGCTGTTAGTACAGAACATGGCAAGAAAGAGGTTAGCATGGTTTCGCCTCCTAGAAAAACATCAGGATGCCAGTTGTATTTGATCATTAACATGGAAAGCTGAAGGCATTTCACATTGGAGGAGTAAAGGCCAACAAATGACAGCTTAACAAGAAAGAGTAGCATGTCACCTCAGAGGTAGAAAAAATTAAACAAAATAGGAACATTTATGAAAACTACGTATTAACATGGGGCTCCCTTTCTGTCAGCCCTGAAACTCAGCAGACTGAGTAAACTGGTTAAAATTGAAGGGAAAAAGAGCACAAAAATTCCTGCAAAACTTGTACTGGTTCTGATTCCTCTTCTCAAATTCTTCTGCCAGGTGTTTTCCACCCACTGTGCCTGCAGGCAATGTATGCAGCCTGTGTAGGTAAGCTCCACTGGTTCCAAAATAGTTCTCGTATCTGTTCAAGCAGTTAAAATAATCTTAAACCTTCACTTATTTTCAAAAATCCACTTGGAAGACTGGATGTTTTCTAGTCACTCCATTCAAACTTCCTAAGTACATGAGATTGTGCTACACTCACATGGTTGGAAGCAAATTACTGTACTCTGTAAAATTAAGTAACTACCTCAAATAAGTTTAAGGAGCAAATATTCATTCTACACAAGTATTACTAAACACACGCCTGCATATAGCATACCAGTGTGATACATTTTGGTAGCATCAGGTCAACATTTTCAAGAAAATACCCTGGCAACAGCCCCTTGTTCATTGTTGAGGTTCTTGCCAACACTATCTGATGCATACGAGGCATCAGGTTGGCTGAATAAAGGGGATGATAATACATACCACAGAAATCTGTCATTAATGAGCAAGATGAAAAGATAGAAAATAGGATGAGAGGCTGAATCACGCAGGGGGACTGGCAACAGACTGGACCAGAGGAAAGGGAAGCAGTCTGTCAGAGGGACAAACAGATGAACACTGGAGCTTTCAATACATTAACAGAAGTGGGAAGTCAGTATCCAGTCTTGAGCTTACCCCATCTTAAACACTGAAACCACTGTGATACCTCCAAAAAAATAGAACTGTACTCCAAGCACCTGAAATGATTTCTATCTAAGCTAGCTGCTGTCTGAAAGCACACATGTGTGCAGGTACTTTCACAGATGTAAGTTCAGTGTGGCTGGCAGTTACCCTTACATTATGCCATACCCTGATTATGGCATATATATTATGCTATATTCAGCCTGAGTTTTTTTTCTCTGGTTCTTTTCATTATCATGACTTCAGTCTCTGAAACAGACACATTCATAGTCACTTCATTTGGGTATTTCCATCCCTTGTCTGATTCAAAGTGCCTAATACCACTACCACAGGCCACTGGCAGTGTTTGACACAAATCAGTCCTGATTCTTGATAAATTCTCTGTGTCGGTAAGACACAGTTGTATTTCTGCGGAATTATGAAGAATGTGACACTTAAAAAATACAAGAAAAACTAAAATTTAGCTCCCTAAATACAGACTCAGATTCCCGCCTGATTTTCAGAAGCACTGAGCAATCACTAGCATATACAGAGATCCAAGCAGGCTTTAGGCTGTTCTTCCTGCAAATATCTGCTTTGGTATATATACCTTTTGTGATCTAACTGGTTTTAAAATCTTGCATGTACAACATATTGCTTATCATTCATACAACAACCATTCTTTCTCTCCTCCTTGTCCTTTTTATTCTTGTTTTAAAGATTAGTCTTTTTCTGGGGAGCCACCACTACATTTCTTGAAGATATTTTTATGCAGCAATTATCATCTGGAATTGCCTGATGGGGTTACAGGTGACTATAATAACATAACTTTTCCCCTTTGTTGCATGTGCTAATGGGTCAGTGATCTATTTTGCTTTAATTCTTTCCACATTTCACTTATTTGAGGACTTGCTTGTATGAGGAATGCAAAACACTGAAAAAATCTTTTTAATATTAACTGTTTCCTGACATATATGGTGTTTCTGAGGTTATGAATTCTCTGGCAACCTCCACTGCTCCCATGTGTTTGACCCCACCAGTCACAATCTTTAATGCACTGGTGGGTGAAACCCAGACTTTTCTCAATCCCCCACAGCTATCATTCATTTGAAGCATGTTATAGCTGACAAAGAAAGGGAAGAGTGGATTTGGTAGGAGGCTTGCCAGACTGGTCAAGGATGCTTTAAACTAGATGTATTGGGGGAGGGGGGCATCGTTCCATCCCAACACACCCAGTCAAGGAATGTACCTATACAATATATAGGGTTGGAACTAAATGATCTTAAGGTCCTTTCCAACCCTAACTATTCTATGATTCTATGATCCTAAGAACATGCATCAGTAGAGTCACAATTGTTTCTAAACTTCCTATTCCTAAAGATGCTGTTGACACTGAATTTCATTAACCACTCAACAACCTTAAAGATTGGGCAATCAAAAAGGCAGCTCATTCTCCCAGGAGAAAACTTACTATTTATGCATGACTCAAACATCAAACTATCATGCTTAATAAGAAGGAAACTTCCTGCCTAAACATATCTCTTTTCCAATATATACGGAAGAAGGAAACAATGTCAAATGCGCAACAGCAACTTACAGGATCTGCATCCCCCAACACCAGGGGAGGAGACTCAACACAGCCTCACAGCTCTGCTGCTGGCATTGTGCGACTGCACTGGCCCCACTGTCCTGCTGTGAAAAGCAGGCATATTTGAACAAGTAATTTAAGCACAGTCAGAGAGGGTATGGACTAGCTGTATGGCTAACAGGGAGAGACAAAATAGTTAATGTAAATAAAAATACAAATAATTTTGTAATGTAACAAAAAATACAAAATCATGTTAAATCTTCTGGGTTATGAATGAAGCTTATTCAAAATTATATCAAGCATCAACTCACTCCACCACTCTCCAAAACAACTGGGGGTACCCAGAAGCAGCTGCAAGATACTGCGTTGGCTGGACCTGAAGCTATTTGTTATGACAGTTCTGGAAAGGAGAATGGGTTAACTGAAGTGTTGGGAGAGTTGGCTGAAATAAAATTAGGGGGAGAAAGCTCTGAAAAACAAGCTGGAAAATCATGAGGACAGTGTCTGATTCTATCTGTTCCTCTTTCCATTTCCAGATGGAATTCAAGTGTAAGGATGAGGTAACTCATAAATCTCTCATATTTCTAGTTTTAAAAGTGTTTTCATTTGGGGCCAAACCAGAGCTTTCATACAAGGTAGCTTCTCCTGCCCTAGGAAAAACACATGAAATATTTGAAAGCAGAGAAAGCAATATATTGCTCATGCTTAATATTTTTTTAATGACTGGTCCTATTCTAACTGGAAATTACCTATATTTTAGCTGTTCAAATGATGAATTGAGGCTTAGAAATGCCTAGAGATGCTAAGAAAAAGACAATTCTTTTTGGTGGTTCTCTACAGCCTGTATTAAAGTTTCTTGCTATACCCAGTATTTGTTATTGTACTGTTGTATACCTACATTATTCACAAGAACAAAAGTTCCAATATCTCCCTAGAAAATAATACCTTTTTATGCTCCTTTTGTGACTTTTGATCAAAGTATGGCATCTATGACAAAATTCTTCATTATAAGGCAGATAGCAAATAAGGATAAATCCCTTGGAGATAAATAACATCCTATAAACTAGGTCAGCTTTTTAAGCTGAAATGCTCCCCAGTACCTGTGAGCCACCATATGAAAAAAAAAAATCCTTATTCTGCCTGACCAAGATATGGATAAAGATTAAAATAAGCCAAAGAAGATTTGAGTTAGAGAAAGAGCAGGTATATTTAAAAGCATTCACTTGCAGACAGTTATAATGACTCTGTCTGGTTTCACTCTAATCAGAAAGATGAAGAAGAATTCAGAGGCTGCTTCCAACAGTACTGAGGACATTATGTGGCAGCTGTTTGTTCATACGGTAAATGTATAACATCATGTCCTGATTATTAAATACATATTTGCAGGTTTACAGGAATATTCCTCTGTCAGACTTCAGCATACTTTACATTCAGGTGCAACAGCCTTATCTACTGTTAAGCAATCTCAGCATATTAAGTATACTTTGATTTTCTTTCAGTTATACCATGACACTGATAAAATTGATTTTTAAGATTTTTTTTCATGACCTTTAAGGTACTTTCAGGGATGATTCTCTGCTATCATGAGGATTCATAAAAGACTTACATGCTTGATTGTTGTCCACAGCTCCTTTGCAGTGCTCACTTCTTTATATGCAGTATCTTTTGAGAAATACTTTATTCTTTGTGCTAGATTAGTTGCAGGTACTTCTAACCTCTCTTTGAGATTGCTCTTTCTGTGAAGCTTCCTGCACTGCAATTTCTCCTTCTTAAATGTTAAAACTAATGACCAGGAACTTGCAGTACTCAACTATATTGCATGATAATGAACTTCCTCCTTTAATGTAATTTTGTATTACTGTTCCAATTACATAGGCACTGCATATAGATTTCTACTTGCATGCATAATTTCTTCCACAAAAGTTTAAACATAAATTGCCCAAAGCCTTCTTTAAAGAGATGATTTGTACCACACTTCTTATTTGAAAACAAACTCAGATTAAGCAATTACTGTTTGAAGCAGCTGCCATTGATCCATCCACTCTGTGTCATGCAAAAGAGCAGACTACCTTAAAGGTCCTTTTGAGTCTGAAAGTTTAAGAAACAACTATGGTCTTGGAATAGCCATCTATCTAGCCTCCCCATTATAAGAAGATGCTCAGCTCATAGCCAACAGTCCAGGAGTTCTTGCCATAGCTGATCAAACACATTCAAGTAAATTATCCATGGATTTAAAAGAAAATTCACTGGAGCAGAATCATTTTCACAGCCCTATGTACACTCTGAAAAATAGAAAGCATTAACTCCCATTTTCCTTACAGTTAACACATATCTATCTCTCTAAACATTAGATGTGAATGCATACAAATTAACTATATAAGCAGCACTACTTTTCCCATATGATAACCCCAAATGCAATAGCATTCTCAGTCTATTTGTCATCTCAGCCACAAGTGAGCTAAATCTAGCATCTGAACTCCTTTTTCACTCAAGCAAACACCTATACAGGTCAAAGGAAAATTGCTTTTGTAAAGACTGAAAATTGAGCAAGGAACATAGGACCTGGTATACAAGTAGCAGGATGCAATATGCTACAGGGAGATTACACAGTTATCCATCTCCACAGTGCTTGGATTTCTCCTAGCAAAAGACACCACAGCAGAAGTATAAAATACAGCCTATGTACATTGTACATTCAAAATACAGGAGAAAGTGTCAAAAGCAACTAAGTGAGATCAGTGTCTAACATAGAGGCAAGTGGAAACATCATATCTCCCATCAAGACAATGGAGGGAAATTGAAAGTTCAGTCAGTGACTTTGGTTAGGCATCTCCTGCTGTGAACACGTATGTGTAATTTTCCCTTTTTTCCTGAGGTATGATGTATGGCCCTTATTGTTCTCTCTTTCAACAACATAAATAACTCAGTCACTACACTAAAGAAAGATCCATGGTGGAAGCTGGAAAGCATTATGGGGAAACCTGTCGATTGAACTTGCCCTATTCTGCTGGCCCCTTTCAGGAACAAGGCCAGATGGAACTGTAGTTGCTGTACTAGGTCATCCACAGTCTTTTAGGCAGAAGAGAGCCTAAAATGAGCTTCTCTGGGTCCTGCTACCAAAATAAGGGAGTACAACCAAAACCTAATAATTTCATTTTGACTTTGAAATGCCTGTACAGCTTGTACAATTTCTAAAAAATTTGATTACATATATTTACAGGGACTTAATGACACCTTGAAAGTAACTGTAAAAGTGCTTTCACTTCTAAAATACGTTAATAAAAGACTGAGGGGAAAAAAAAAATACACATAAAGGCTTTTTTAGATTTTCTTTTTCCCAGACATTAAAAACACCAATAGGGAAACATTTTGAAATTATTCATTTCTAACCTCACAAATGAAAGAAAATATTTTAAAATCCCACAAACTTGACAGCCTACAATCAAATGAATCAACCAGGAGTAGAACCCAGCCAGAAGCTCCTACCACGTACTGACATCTGAAGAATATGACTCTGGGATCATTCTCCAACTACAATGGCCTGAAATTATTTGGTAAATAAAAGGACTTCAATGTAAAGGTACAATAAACAGAGCGATATTAAAAATTCAAGAATGACTGCAGGGACTGAGGAAATTATTACTCTGTGCTTTTTGTTTTATTCAAATGCCAACAACATTTAGTCACCTTTCTTGCTTGTTTTTCTTTCTTGTCTTCCTTTTGAAATACACTTGTTGTGGTAATGCATATTATGCACATATGTAATGTGGTAGTGTAACCCTAACAGCACTGCTTAACAGCCAGCTTTACCATCAGGCACTGCAGTCTTTGCAGTAGTGAGGAAGGCCGCAGTATTTATTCTTTTAAAGAAAAATAGAGAAATCTCAAAATGCCCATGCTGGTTTTTGGTATTGAGGAAAAACTAGTATTACATTCAGAAAAACTGAATCTGCCCAAAGACTAAATAACCTGCTCAGACACCAAGATCATACACAGACCCCAAACTCTGAAGTTAATTGCTGCTCCAAACACCCTTTTTATAGCAAGGCAGCAGATTCTCAAGCTGGATTTCCACAATGTAACTGAAGAACACATTCTCAGGCAAAACCTGAATTAAAAAACTTAAAAAGTTCATTTACCAAAGTGCTTTCTCTGATGGAGGTACCTAAGGACACAAGATGCAGTTGATTCATCTCTGCAGGAGGCTAGGATTATACCACAGGAGAGGACAAATCCACATCAAAGACACAACTTAGTGCAGCATGACCCTGAATAGGTACATCTAAACACATACTTAGGATCTGGGGTTTCAATAAATATTAGTTAAAAAGGAACTGCGAGGAAATTCTTTCAGTTTCACAGCCCTCTTATTCCAGGCTCTCCCATCCCAACCCCAAAGTAGTGTCAAGTTATTATGTCAAAATTATGATAATTTTTAATATTCCAAGCATTTATAGATTTTTATTATTGACAGAAAATAAACTAGTTTCAATAAAATTGTTTTCTACTTTGATTTAAGAAAGCTCTGCATTTACTTTCTGAGCTATTAGCAAACACAGAGAAACATTTGGACCATTTGAGAATATCAAGCAAGAGGTTCTTTCTTAAGAAAATTACTTTATAGTCAAAAAACTGCACATGCTTTCCAAATCTGGCCATGTAAGTTTCTAACTTCCTTTTAGACATATCATACATTAAACAGTCAACAACCCAGAGAACTGAGCCTGGAGCAATTACTCTTCCTCTCCTGATGCATAAAGTCATTTCCCTCTGGCAGAAGCCCAGAACAGTGTCCCTATTTCTTTTTGTCCTGAAGCATCCTCCAATTTGCCTTCTTAGAACGGCTACTACATGAACAAGGAGAACTAAAGATAACAGAATCCCTGACTGATGAAATAATTAAACTTTACTGGGTCCTCAGAGAAATTCAAGTTCAGCATGCTAATAAAGTAAAATTGGATCAAAATTCATGGGGGGTGGGGAGTGTGGGGGTGGGAAGGACAGCAAAGGTGTCACCAACATATTGAAGTGGTAGGAAAAAACAAGGCTTCATAAGTTTCTGAAGTTAAGGAAACAGTACACAATCTACCTGTGAAAGAGTCAGAATTTGACTGATATCTTTTTTTCTGAGAGAAAACTCAATCAGCAGTACCCCATCCTGACAGAGATATGATTAAAAAACAAATCAAATAAAACCAACTATCGACTTGTGTTGTATAACATAGTACAAGCCAGAAAAAAAAAACAAACCAGAAGTACGGGGTTTTTGGTTGCTATTTTGACCTCTGGAGAGATTTAGTACCAAGCTTTTACAAAGGTAGCTCATAATAGCAATCGCATCTGCTACTTTGTTTTCTTTTCAGTGCTAGAAAGTCAGGTTGGTGAAAGGATTGTAAATTATATTAAAATAATAATGGCACACATTTCAGCAGTTACTTCATATATAAGTAGAACACAGACATGTTTGCATTATCTAGGTAATTAGAACATGTAAAAGGCCAAAACCTGTTCCTTAAACAATAACGGTATATTATAAAACATGATGTTGCCTGTTTTCATTGTCTTTTTACTTTGCATTGATATCGAAGTCATTTTCAGCAACAATAACTGATACAGGCTCTGCTTGCTCAAGCTGTAACCCTTGGTTAAATATTTGCCCATCCAGGGACATTAATAAGGCTTTCGGTTTCTGTAGGGACTTACTCGCATCTGGTCAAAGCAAGGTCAGACTCCTCATCAAAGGTCAGCAACTATTCTTGTTATGCACCCTTCTTCCCAACACACTCAACAGGCTTTGATGAGAATCCACTTTGTCTTTGAACAAGCTGGTAGACAACCATCTGTAGCTTGCTACTACTTATCTGTTAGTCCTAATTTCCAACACACCTCTCAAGTGCCCTCTGAGTACTTCTGATTAAAACTTCAACACTGAGTATTCAGATTTCACTTCTAACTCATCCATGCCCTCCAGTCATCTGGATTTCCCCTATGGCTACCTCTGATAGTTTTCTCTATTATTGCACAAATATAGGAACTTCCACACCAACTTTTAACAGGTGAATTATTGTTCATACTGTATATTTTTTAGCCCAAGAAATTCAGCCATGATCTTCTTTGTTCAGACAACAACTGACGTAATAATTAAGAGAGATTTACAGTCTGTAACATAAGCTTAGACAACAGAAGGCAAAACAAGCAAGTTTTTCTGTAACTGCTTTAAGAGTCTTTCTAGGATATATAGGGTTCATATACAGTGTGAGTTGTTTAGCCACTCTTATTCCAAGAAAGTAAAAAGCAATGACTTCAATATAAACCTTAACCATAGGTAAGGAATTATTTAATTAACAAATTAATTCTTGTTTGTAACACACAGTTAACTGGTTGATTTGTTAAACTATGGCATAAAGAAGTAGTCTGTGCATTCACTCTTGTTATTCGTATGAAGCAAACCTCCTAAATGTATATTCATTTTGGCACTTAAATTCCCAGCATCATGATGTTTTGATCTGAGCATGATGCTCATTAATCTAACACAATTACCACATTTTAAGCATTACTGCAGTGGTTACACTTGGATATAATGAGACATACACAGTAAACTGGACAACACACTTGGGCAATAGAATACTTCTGAAAACAACATAAACCACCCTACACATTTTGTCAAAAGCCACAAAGCAAATTTAGGTGACACAGACATTTTCTTAGATAGCCTTATTTTTTAATTTATTTAAAATATTTTCATGTTCTGGAAAACACCTTATAGAAAGGATATGTTACTAGTGGCTGTCTAATGTCTATGTCTATTAGTGGCTGTTATTAGTGGATTTGACTAAAGCCTTCATCATCAAAAAATGGATAGTTTCATACAATTAAAATATCCAAGCACTGTGAGTTGACTAAAATACTGTGGATACTTAAATAATTCAAATTTGTGTTTAGTTACAGCAGCTGTTTAATTAAAGGTAGAAACTGCAACTAATCCACTATGGTTGAATGAAATATAATCTATAACAGAGTTTAATCCCCCTAAGACAGAGAACAGAGATATGGATCCTAGAAATCAGGGGCTCCATTTAATGAATCTTATGAAGTGGATCATAACACATCTGAGCCTGTGCATCTTTGTTTCTCTGATTATCCAAATAATGAATTATTTCCCAGCTTGGTGCTGAAATTATAATTTTCTATTTTAATATTAAAAAGCAATGTTTTCACATGCATTATGTAAACTCTTCTGCTGGAATTCATATTCAAAGCTTTACAGAGTGAGAAATTTGATGCATAAGAAGAGAAGTAATGCTTTTTTTTTTTTTTTTTCTTACTCTTAGCTAGCTACTTAATTGTTCATCAATAAAACATTTTGTACAAAAATCCTTGCACAAATGGCCTGGAAGTATCTCTTACAACTTAAAAGTCGGCTAAGGAAACTGCTGTGCACAGGAGTTCCGCAGCTGCTTGCCCTAGCTTAGCTGCAGTGATTCCGGCATGATTTCAACTTGATATCAATTCCCAGACCCACACTTTGAGGCAGTTTTTTGTCCTCACTTCCATACAAATGGAATACTTCCATACAGAATGAACAAAGCTAAAAGTCACCATTTGCCTTCTCAGATACAGAAAGAATTAATCAGTCTGGGCTGTTTTTAATCACACTGAGTCCTGTTTATACCAAGGCAGAGGGACTATCAAAGCAGAAAATGGTAGTCCTTAATTAGAGAGGGCAGGAGGCACACAGATTCACAGCACAAGTGCCTCTCCACATCCCTGCCAGTGATTGAAGACTTGACCACAACATCTATTCTTCAGGACTGAAAAATAATCCAGTCATCAGGTGGTCATCTCCTCACCACAGAAAGCCATCTGCACCAAAACATGCTAAATTATGTTTAGCTCTTTTTAATGTGAACCATTATCCATTAGAGTCACCACAGGAAACCAGGAGGTCCTGTTAATTGAAACTTCAACTGTGACTTAAACCTCTGCCCCAGACAGGAGACAGACACTTTATCTGCTGAGTCCTTCAGTCTAACACAGAAGCATTTTTTCCTAAGTGATCAGATGCAGAACAGAAAATGTCTGATCTGCAGAACTGTGGAGGTTTAGGGCAGGAGCCACCCTGTGCAAGAGCTGCTGTACATCAGCCCCCAAATCAGTTCAATTTTGCACACCATTGTTTATTTTCCTAAGGAGCTGAAACACAGTTATACTCATGACTTGCTAACGAGCTGCTGTTAACCAAATGCCCTGAGATACAATGCAATGCAAAGCAATGTAAGCTGCTAGTGCTGTGACATGTACAGAAAGAGGGCTGTATTTCTGCCAACAGAACCCAAAACTTCTGTCCTACTCTGTCACCTCTCCTGGCAAACACAACTCACAGTTTGCTCACTCATCCATTCCTCAAGTATTCAAGAGCTTGAGAACGTCGACCAAAATGCAGAGGGTGAACACTGTAAAAAAGTACAAACAGGAATACCAAGAGAAGTTTGCACACATCATAAAGATGATCCTTCCAATGCTTGGGGGGACTTTGACTGCTGTAACTAGGAGAGGCTAAATGGGAACCTTCATCTCCAGCAAGACCCACTATGGACATGTTGTGACACTGCAATATTTGCCATTTATTATTTCAGCTGCACATCAAAGAGATTCAGCACTGCACAGGAACTGTCACGAGTAACCACTTCCTGAGAAAGCCCACTTCAAGAGCCTTACCAGAAGGTGCATCACCAAGGCAAGAAAACATCTGATGGAGGTGGAAGCTTGGGACACACTGACACACTGCATTCTGCATCTGGAGAAATGAGGACTGTGTGAAGTGAAAAACACCAGGTAATTTCTGAAAAGATTTAAAAGTTTATGGGCACCTCACTAGTTTGTAAAGTACCACTAGCACCACCAAATCACAGTCAAGCATTAGGAGACCTGTGCTAAGCTTTAATTTTCTGTACCTTTACGCCTCCAAGTGCCCAGGCAATCCTTTTAACATTGGCAGGCAGAGAAGGTCACAAAGATGTTTTTATTCCAACAAATAAAGTAGTAAAGAAGCAAAATGTTATGACTCCAAGCCCACATATTAACAGAATCATGGTCCATCAATTTTTAAATCCACATTTAGAGCTTTTTCCTAAAAGCCAAAAAGTAGCTACAATAGATAGTCTTGCGAAATACAGCATCTGTTCTCTTCCATTCCATGATTATAGATAAACTTCATAAGCTGATTTGTTCATGACAATAAATTTATTTTCAGAAATTATACTCCTGATCTAATATGAAACAATAAATAATTCAGAAGTTTAACATTATTACAGGGAATTATATTTAGGAGATCAACTAGGGATCTCTGTAATGAGAAACATTCACCTTGCTAGAGGAATGCTACTCTGCATTTAATCTTATAATATTCCCTTCAGGGTGCACAAGACAGCTTGCTGGAAAATATGATGACTCCTTGACTGGTTTTTGATGAAAGAAAGAGTAGAGAAAACAGTGATATGGAAATGAGATCTGCATTTCATTTGAAATTCTATATGCACTATTTTAAAGCCACCTTGTCTCAATATGGAGAAAATCAAAATGTATTTGATGGGTCTGATGATGCTATTTAGAAAAAGAGAGATTAAAACCACAAAGAAACCAAAAGATGTGGGACATGTGGTCATGCTAATAGAAAGTCACATCTAACAAACAGAAAAAGATCTGCTTCGGCTGCTTTATTATTTGTTACTAGAAAGAGAAAAGTTGGTTTACAAAGTTCCCATTGGCCAGAAAGTAAAAGCATCTCCTGAAGTCAGAAGTGACTTGTTAACCCAGGGCAGCAGCAGTGATGCTTACAGCAGCACAGCTCTGTCCTCACCCGAAGGCTTTTAGGCAATCAGCACCAGTTTCAGCAAAGAACCACAGAAACAGAGGAATACACTTCAGAGTACTGCTGTGTTTGGGCACTTATCTTAGAGTAACTATGTTGTAGCAAAGTATTTTCTTCTCATGGCCTCCCCCTCGAACCACTGTAATTTATGTTTGTCAAAAGAAGGAAACTATATAATTTGTCTAACCGCAGTTAATGTGCGTCTGCTGCATGCAAGGTAATGAATATTGATGTATGCAGTCATTTTCCAAATGAAGTAACTGAACAATACATATATCGTTTTCATGAGCCTGGAATCTCCAAGAAAAATCATTAAATTGTCAGTATGTATGATCAAGTCTGAAGGAAAAATAAATATTATTTATGATGACAGCATGCTATTGTATCTCAGCATCATTATGCCAGAGGTGTTTTCAAAGCATCCCATAAGAAGTCAACCGACAACACCATTAATTGCCTCTGGGATTTAAGCATGCCATTTATACACAACAGTCTGAAAACATGTCTAAAGCTTGTATTAATTTTTTAAGCATGGTACAGTCTGCCTCAGAGTATTTCAAATTACATCCTTCAGTGTAATTAGCCAGCTACTCACAATTAACTTTGTGGCAAAAAAGAAAATTCATCTTAATGTCTAAACCCAGATAATCTAAAAGATCAACTTGGATACACTGGAAAGGACAGTGACACACAGTCTACAGTGCAAAAATGCTCCAGGAGCAGGGATTTAAGAAATTTCCTTCTGGTTTCCAACCATGTTATGTCACTTTAAATGTCCACAGATAACTGTTATCACAAAACTTTTTAGGCTAAAATTGTCCACTGAGGTGTTAATTTCAGGGTTTTGCTTTCAAACAAGGATTCTGATATAAAGTCTTATTGTGATTTTTTTTTCTCTAATAAGTCTCAAAACCCAATGGTCTATGCTACATTTATGCAATATCGTGCAGTTAATTAAATATACTCCAAACAAGGTTCCAGTCCCTGCATCATAACATTCCACAACAGTAATGTGGAACACTGACCCCTGCCAAATACCTTTATGCTTATTTTTCTTAAGTTCTGATAGTTTTCCTTCAGAACTGACTTGATCAAATATATTCACAAATTATCATCTTCGTGCTCTCACTCTAGTTAATTGGAGAGCAGGTTTTCTATACACAAATACTAGTTTGCAAACAGCCTAGCAAGTGCTTTGCAATCCATGTGAAAAGACATGCTGTACTTATGCATCCCGATGTAATTTCATCCAGAGGTAGTTGCAAGAATAAAGCTCATATTCATTGCAAATCCTGAGCCAAATAACAGTGTTCTTTGCCATTGTGAAAACATCCTCATTTCTATTACCCCAGGAAACATAGCTAAACTATTTGTTACAAGTATTTGTTAACAGCATTCACTACAAATATGTTAAAATGACATATATTACAATTAATTAGATTTCCAGAGGAGTAATGTGGTATTTGGACTTTGACATTAAATCAATTCAAGCTTTACAGATACCTTTGACAACCTCACAGGTAAAATCAATAGTAAAAGCTTGTATCCCTCATAAAGGACAATGATAGCTGTGTGAAAATAGGAATTTAAATAAAATTGGAGTTGCCTGTAGCAGGTAGCATTGGGATTACTCTAGCACTTGTATAGGATTTACCATGACTTCTGAGTTATTGTCCATCTTATATTCTAAAGCACAACACAGAGTTTCTTTAAAGATGTAATTGATTATTGTGACTCAATGTTGTATCTCATGTATGTGGCACTTTCTTTCCCTCCCATTTTCAAAAGCTACTCATTTTGGAGATTAGTTTAAGGTAAAATGTGTATCTTATATTAGCACTCACTCTACCAAAGGGGTTTCCCAAATCACACACTGATAGCAAGTTTCTAAATTATCCTTCTGATAAAGTGCAGCTGTGAAAATCACTATGGGAACATAGGTAGGAGGCAGTAATATCCTTTGCATGGAACTAGCCTTTTCATTTTTGTGATACATAATAGAAATTACTATTTTTTTCAAGTTGGCTTTCATTCTTGTCACCATCCATCTTCTAGCTTCTAATTATGTTAATATCAAAGAATAAGTGCTTTTCTTTACCAGAAAGAGATCATGAACATCAGTCTTGGAACCAAGACCTGGCAGTGACAGAAGGAACTGGCAGGATGCACTTTCACAAACACTGAAAATATTAAGGCTTGAAATTGAAAAAAAATGAAAGTCCTGACAGAGGCAGCTACCACAAAACAACTCTGAACTTCCCAGAGAAAGTGGAAGAACATAAATATTCATTGTGTTCAACAGAGAATAGCACATTGCAAGCTTACTGCAAAATAGAGACACTTTAGTATATGTTGAGGCCGCATAACAATGGGATTTGCCAATTAAATCTGAGGGGTGTGATCATTTCTGTTGTGATATGGTGAATAGCATGCTGAGAGACACTCAGATGTACAGGTTTTGAATCTCTGCAATATTCTGTTTCAGGCAGCATTTTTTCCCCCATCCTGTGTAAATATGAGGAAATGTCGTAGACAACCCTGCATAGACTTAAAGGAAGGTTATTTTGAGGTTGTTTTTCTTTACTTAAGACAGCTAAATGCTAAACTAATATCAGCTATATTTACTTTTCTTCTAAAGCCTGCAAATTGCACCTAATTAACAGACCCTAATAAAGTAAGATACCTCCATTCCCTCAGATCTGGATCTAACAGAACTCTTACCCTGTTAAGTCTCATGATTAAATCTTGGGATTGCGCTGTGCTTATCTAAAGAAACAAAGTCCCTTGGTTTCTTCCATCAAGAAAGTGCGAAAGTCAGAGGATGGCCACGCTGCCACTATTGTAATTTTTAATCCTTTCACTGCAAGCAGCAAAAATCCCTCACTGTGACTCTCTGAGGCTGACGGGGGAAAGAGAGGTCCTAATGCAATCTCATAGCATTGGTTGAGAGCAGCACTGAAGAGCGCCACATTCCTGCAGGATTCAACGCTAATAATCCTAACAAGGAGGTTAGCAGGTTCCATTTCCATTCCTTTTCAATGGTCAAGTTAGGTGAGACATTGAAGTCACAGGCTTAAGATTATCATCACCATCATCATCTACATTAACATTGTACCTAGGAGTCAAGTCATGGACCACACAACCGCCAGACTAAGTGTAGTTCAAGAAGAATATAAAGGAATCTTTCAGAGAAATTTTATAATTAAGCAGAAGGCAGGAAGCCCAATAGATGGGAACACAGAGTACGAAACTGCTGGCCAGCATCTCTGCAGTAGTCTTTAGTTATTAACAACTTCTCTCTAGACCCTTAAACTATTATATTTCTGGTATATACCAGGAGATATTCAATGAGTTTTGAAGAACCACCATTGCCTCATGAGAGTATGCTGGGAATTTACCTGATGGCACAGAATGAGGTGCTTGAAGCACTGCTGACAATGTGATACACTGCATTTTGCATTTGCTTCCCTTCTGAACTAATCTAAGGGTTGTATGTTTCCAGTTATGGTCATTACCATTCTTTAACTGGCAGGCACAGACATTTAAAGACGTCCGAAGGATAAACTCCTTCATGTATAGCTATATATAAATGTTTCAGCTGTCTTGTACAAATTCCATCCACACCAGAAAGCTTATAGGGTATTTCTACTCTCTGTAAGAAGTTGCCATTTTAACATGACATATGCTTGTTTCTTTAGAAAATGAAGTCACTAAACACTAAAACACTACCAAAAGACTTTCAAAATGTATTGATGATCAAAGGTGGCTCTGTCTGGAGGATTATTTAGCAGAACCGAAACAAATGTGCCCAGCTAATATAATTAACAACTTTTTTTTTTTTTTAACATGGTGTCATGCATTAAGTGACAACTAGCAAAGAGTTTTCACCAAGCATGAAGTACCTATTTCAGGTCATATTCTACAGTACGTACTCCAATTCACAGTCACCATCATGTCTATCTGGCAGATATCATATAATCTTCGTACAGCTACATAAATCGTTATAGATTTATAACAGATAAATAGATCTATGTTCATTTTTAATGGTACTCCAATTTACCCTTTTCCAGTTGCCATCAGCTTCCAGCATTATGTACAGCTATACGATAAACTTCATTTTGATCTCTAAAAATTGTTGTAACAATTTCTTTTGACTTCAGCAAGACTTGGATTTGGCCTAGGGAATTTATCTCATTTATTTGCAAAGCTTTTTGCTAAGTTTGTAAATCCCTGGAGTCATGTTCATATTGCAGGAAGAGAAATTTCTTCAGTGTGACAGGGTTGATAAATTTCTCAGGCACAGAAAGGCTTGGAGGATGCTATTTCTACATTCTGAGCAATCACCTGGCACACTGGGTGACAGCAAACTGGTTAATGCAAAGGAAATTAGGAGAATTTTTTAACACAGTTTCTCCTCCATGCTTTTGCATGGCCACACAACTATTGTCAGATTCTATTAATATGCATTATAGGGACAAAGATGCGAATAAGTTAAGCAGTAGTCTCTTTCCAGGCTGATCCATTAGCCTTATGATGTGTAGTAACATCATTTTGGAGGTCATACACTCAAGAAATTTAATATTGCTTAGTTATCATAAGAACTTCATTGCTGCAAAATAATTTAGATTCAGCTAGAAAAAGAAGCTCACCAATCAGTTAAGACTTAGCTCTGGATCCTCCTTGTCAACTGTAAACCAGAAAGAAGAAGAAGAATAACAAAAAGGGTAATGACAATTTTCATACACAAACTAGGAGCAGCTGCTCCAAAGTCAGTAACTGGAAAAATTATGTTAATGATCCTGCATTAGCTGGGTAAAGTGTTGCTGCTAAAAGAAATCAGTCCAAATTTGAACCATTGTGTGGCTCTACATCAGTATCTATTAGGGTGGCAGATGATGTATAAAGTGCCTGGACAAAGGATATTATTATGTTACGAGATGTATTGATTTTTACAAGGCTTGTTTGATTGACTGACTGATACCATCAAGTAACTAGCTTTAATCTTGGGTTACAACGACCAGAAAAAAGATCATGAATTAGGTTATATTTTATCTTTGATAATACTTCACAATAGGAAATAGCTTAAATAAGGCAGAACCCTGGTTTCCTTTGTAAAGCCATTGTTACACAAATAGTCTGTGCAGTACTTGGCATACCCAGGAGTGCCTGGCGGCATTCGAATTCTAGTCACACAGAGGGATGGTCAGGAAAGAACAACCTAGTAAGTGGTTCCAGCACAGGAGCTCTCCATGATTGGTTTAGTGTTTTGGCATCTCTGAAAAGCTGGGGCTCTTCAGCCTGGAGAAGAGAAGGCTGCATGGAGACCTCATAGCAGCCTTCCAGTATCTGAAGGGGGCCTACAGGGATGC
>JASSUY010024217.1:0-13414 GCA_032466535.1 Forpus xanthops | reverse complement strand
TGAAGCCAGTTCATGTTCATTTTCTCATCGACCAACACCCCCAGGTCCTTCTCCGCAGAGCTGCTCTGAATCTCTTCTCTGGCCGACTTGTACGTGTGCAGATTAGACAGATTGCTTACTTGATTTTGGATTTGTGGGTTTGTTCTTTCACCTATGTGCTGCAGGGGAGGAGGAGCATCCCAGTGAAGAAAAACAAAGAGGAAGCCAGAGTTGTTAAGACCTCAGTTGGACAGGTTTCGCTATACACCATTCAAGAGCAGCAGCTCTTTTCTAGCAAAACTGTCACTGCTGCTGTCACATAAAACACTTCCTTTGAGAGACATTTTAGGCAGAAAAGCAAAGCATAGAGGTCAACACCTTTGTGAACACCATGACTTCTGAAATTCAGTCAGGCCCTTGACTGAAGGGCTGGTGGTTCCATAAACACTCAAGCAGCAAGCGTGCTCAGTGGTGCTGTCTAAATCAAGGATACCACTTCTTCTGATATGGTTTAAGCCCAGTTGTCAAATCAGCCATGCAGTTGCTCTCTCACTCCCCTCCCCTTCTTCCCCCCAGCTCCAGAAGGGATGGGGAGGAGAACTGAAAGAATGTAACTCCTATAGGTTGAGATAAGAATAGTTCAGTAACAAAGGTATAACACAAACCACTGCTACCGCCAGCAGTAATAATAATAAGGGAAATAACAAGGGAAGAGTATACAGCCACTCATCACCTACCGACTGATACTCAGCCCAACCAAGCAGTGATATAACCCTTCCGGGTAACTGCACCAGTTTACATCCTGGGCATGATTTGCTGTGCTATGGAATACCTCTTTGGTCAGTTTGGGTCAGGTGTCCTGTCTCTGCTTCCTCCCGGCTTCCCCTCCTCCCTGGCAGAGCATGAGGCTCAGAAAGTCCTTGGTCAGAGCAAACATTGCTGAGCAGCAGCTGAAACCATCAGTGTTATCAGCGCTGTTCCCAGGCTGAAAGTCAAAACCACAGTACTGCACCAGCTACTAAGAAGGAGAAAAATGACTGCTGCTGCTGAACCCGGGACATCTGGTATTAGCATTTGTAGGTGATAACTAATTAAATTCTACATGCACATGGGTGGATAATAAAGACCCCTTCACATCTCATTTATTAAGACAAATCTCCAGTGTAATTATCATTTTACCATTATTTAGCATGCTTAATAACTTTTTTTTTTTTTATCTGTTGAGTCATTTTCTGGTTCCTTCTAAAATACCGATCTAACTGAGATATAAATCTCTCTCCATTTTCTATGACAATACAACTTAATATTTTTAGGTTTGATTTTCTCTTTTAGAAAGTAAATTCTTGTTGTTTCAGTTTGAAGTTTTTCCAAATATTTCATAATGTCTGGTAGATCAGAAATTGTTGTGTTTTTTTTTTTTTTGTTTTGATGGTAATTTTTGGTTGTTTGATAATATATGTATTTTTTTGAGCTCCCACATTCTTTATTACTTCTGAATGTGATTATTAATTTTGCTGGTTGATGCTGTAGGCAACCATGAATCTTAAATCTTTTTAGGATTGTTCTCAAGTGCAATTTCAAAGAGTTTAACTTTCAGACCTGGAATTGCTGCTATTCTGTCCTCTTCAAAGTCCTCCCTTCCCAAAGGATTCTGCCTGGATGTTTTTTTCCTTGTGCATTTATTTATGTGTTAGAATGTGTATTTTTGTATGCAGTTGTCTGAATGTAATTTCCGTGAGTCCTTGTGTTTGAGAACTGGTTATGCTTGCCTTACTTTCACATGAGGAGAGATTCAAACAGATTAAGCTGAGACTGGCTAAAGCTTTCTGTCATCGTAGTTGATCAGCTTGGAACATTTTTATGATAGGTTTGCATATATATCAGTTAGATTCTTGTAGTTTCCACCTGTCTGTGTTTTTGTTTGCCTGTGGTTTTGGTTGGGTCTATTTTGTTTCTCCTGTGCTGCTTCTTCAGTCTTCTAGCTGCTTTTTTATTTTTTATTTCCTGGGCATCCACAACTTAAAGTAAAGCAGAACAGATATTCTTCCTTTCTGTCCCATGTCTACTGTTACTTTGCCTTCACAAAGAGTTGGTTGACTTTGATGCGGTGGTACTGATTTCTAAAGGAACACAGACTTCAGGGATATCTTTCTAATGTAAAGGTGTTTAAACTTTCAAGGGAAGAAATAGCATAAGTTCTTCCTTCACAAAAAGTTGTATTTTCTCTTAACTGTATTCCTGGATGCTGCTATCCCATTTTTCTGAAGCTTCCCAGGATTTTGGCCTGGAATAAATTGATTTTGTCAATCTTAACTAAGTAGATATTTAGTCATTATTTACCTTCTATGCTTATAGTAATGCCATGCCACAGTTTGCAGCCAAAGGCCTTCTGGCGTAGAAGACATGTTAACATTATGCAGCGCAAGTTGAGGTCACTGTCTGAAACAAATTTCTGTTAAAGAAATGGTCAGCAGAAAAGTAGGAGACCCTTAAAGAGCTGATTGTCCTGGTGGGCTTTTAGTATTTCATATGATACATCATTCTTGGGCTGCATCAGTTTCTAAATAAAATAGAAATGGTGTCTACTGGGTTTGGTTTTTTGACTTTCCAACTTCCCTTTCCCTTAGTCCTTGAGTCTCTCTTCGTGTGAAGTGATAATATGCTATAGAAAAAGGGATAGAGTAGATTTTCCGTGGTCATTAAAATGCTAAATATGTATTTGCTTTACAATCGTAGAATGAATGTCCACTCAAGTTAAAGATAATGCACTTAAGAGTATGTGAAGGTTTTATCAAACAGCTCAATGGTGCTTTCTTGAAAGCAAAATAAATAGCCAATAAGATTAGGGTGGATGTAGTTGTGAGGGGAACTTTATGCAAGGCTGCCCATACCACTGATGTTTTTGTAGCAGGCAAAAGATGAGAGTGGTGGGGTTTATTTCATTTTAGGTTGTTGCAGCTCCTTTCTTCCTTTTACAGGCAATTTTATTACAGGCTTTGATTCTGTCACTAAATACTCAAGATTTAGGACAGAGTTGTAGGCAAGTATGCTGATTTGTATTCTGCCTCATGGACAAACTCTCATTATGTTTCTTGAAGTGATAGGAATAATATGACCTACATATTCATTTTAGGTTGTTCTGTAAAAGACTTTTTGTTTCAGTAGGTTGTTACTTCACAGATGCCTTTGGTATAGCATTGCTCTCACATTTTGCATTAAGTTACCCAACTAATTTCCTTAAATTCCATAGTCGCTGGAGAGCAGATTTTTATGTAAGTGACTGAAGATATAGATAACTTTTGTAAAATCCATAAGCATCTAAATTTCATTGGTGTGCTTATAGTGAGTGTTGGCATTAAGAAATAATAAAATGAGAGAAAAAAAAAAAAAAGCACAGTTAAGACTGGGGCTGCTATACTGCCAAAAACCCTTGTAATATGCTCCTAGATGACAGTTTGAGCTGAAACAGTTACCCATTCTCTGCATTTTATATCATAAGAGAGTAAAGGTTCTACTTTTCTCTGTATTTCTATGGCTTTTGTTTTTAGAGAGACCTGTTTACTCAAACCTTCAAGGTGATACACACACATATGTTGTAGATTTGTCAACTTAATCTTTCAATCATTATTCCATACTGTGTTTTCATTGCATTTTAAGGTGTTCTGGTGGCAAAAGTCCTTGGATTGTTAAATAATTCTTAAGTTTGTAAGGACGTGACATGCTGGGATTTACTGTAAGTCTGCATTTCTGAAAATCCACATGTGTTGCTGGCTAGCTGTGCCACTTTTGCTTCAATGTGTCTTTATTTTTATAGTTTAATTTAGTATTTGTTAGCAAGGACATTTCGCAAGAGCTTTTAAGGACTCCTTAAAATAAACTAAATGCTGTGAAGACCAAACCATTCACATAGCCAGTAAAGATGATAATTTCGTTGGAGAGTTCTCCTGTCCCTGCCAAAGTGACCTTGGTTGGTGGAGAGATGACGGAGTGCTTTCCTGGCTGTGCTTGACAGCAGTGCAATAGCAGCACATTTGACAAATCGCTCACATTAAAACGGGGGGCACTTTCGGCAGCAATGGCGTCCCTATCCATCAGTCCTGATTACTACACAAACGTCAGCCATGGCACAGAGCACATTTGTCAGAAGGAGTAAAAAGCAGTTGTTAGTAAGAGCACTACCTGTCATAGTAATGGACTAAAGCTTGCTTTGTTCCGACTTGCCCAAGCCAGCAGATTTGCAAAATGGCTAGACCAGTACTTGGAGAAAACACCTTGCAGAGTGCAGTGGGATAATTAAACAGGAAGAATTAACAACTTTAGATATGGATGTTTGAAAAACTTGTTTGAGAGAAAGTATTCTATAGGATGCTTAATTCAGTAGGTAATCAAACTGCATGCTGTAAAAATTATTTGGCATGTTAATCCAGGTGGGTTTGGGGTTTTCATGCTACTTGAAAAACTTTAAGAATTCATTCAAAAAAATAAGTAACTGAAGGATTGGATAGGGATTGGTATTTTCAGTCATAACTACTTAACCCTGCATCTTTTGCCATCTTTCTTGAGGGTTGTGTATGTGCGTCCAACCGTTGGGAAGTTAGAAACTTTATCATAAAAGGTAGATCTGTTTATCGTAAAAGATGACGTAAATATGGAACTGATTTATTTCATTGAAAAATGTCTACCTTCAGTTACTGTGCTTGTCTAATTTTTCCCAGAAAGCGTTTTGAATACTTATCTACATAATTCAACTTCAGATATGAGCCTGTGCTACTTCATTTTTCACCTTTAGTCTTCTTCAAAAAGCAAGTTATCCTCTTCAACAGAGGTGGGAATGAACCTTAGTAAAAATAAATGCATGTGAACTTAACTACGGTGCATTCCGAGCCCTATAGATGACCACAAAAAGCTACATTTGATTTTTCAATTGCACATAGATTCTTGTGTGGGAAAGTTTCTTAGGTAATACTTGACTTTTTGTGGATGGCTAAGCTTGCATTCTTTGAGAAAGAGAAAAGCAAATTTATCTGAAGTGGGAAAGACATTAGTATTTCTGTAGGTCCCCTTGGGATACTTTTGACTTCGTGCTGTAGAATAGAAGCTCAGTATACAGAAGTCATTATATGCAGAGGTCCAGCCAACTGAAATCTTGACTGAATATTCACACGTAGTTAATTTGTGTGTATACTTTCTGTTTTGATCTTAAATTGCTCTTCTGCTAAACAGAAACTATCGGTTTCTTACATTGCACAATAACCTGAGAAATCTCTCATTCTTCCTCAAGTACTTTAAGTTACATTTAGAGCATTTGATGCAGGGCAACATTTGCTACAAAGTTGAAACAATGGTGAGACAAATTTGAAATGTGAGCTTTCTTTTTTGGGATCTCTGAATAAATCCAAACCACCTCCTGGATTGTGAGTTACTTGGGCACATCATTGCTTTATTTCTTTATAATCCTCCTACTTTGGGGAGTATAGCATGTTTATTTTCAATGTCATAATGAAACTAAGAATGGTTTACTACAATCTTCTCTTTAAAAGCTGTAGTAGTGTGTTTCAAGATGTAATACTAGCTCTGGTTTTAGTTGCTGAGATTCCACTGAATTACATTGTTGTAAGCCTTTCTTGTATCTGCAAACATGTGGTAGTAATTCTGTACCAAAACAATGTGTGTGATTTAGTATAAAGATCCCATTAAAATCAGATTTTATCAGTGAAATGTGATTACTGAAGTTTATTTTGAACCTATGAAATTAAGTGAAATGATATTATATAATTGTCACTTTATTATATCCTGCTATGATTGAAAAAAGTGTCAATTTGTGTGGTTTTGCATTGACAAACCAACGGCTTGAGGAGATGAGTATTGCTTGCATTATCATGGCTTTAGTGCTCTTCCAGTCTCTGACTTTCTTTTCTTCTGAGTAGATGTAACCAGTTGTATCTGTATTTGCATTAAGAATGTAGGCCATGTTTAGTTCACCAAGCTTTATGAAGAATGTCTCCAAGTGTTATTTACTATTAGCATTTGCACACAGCCAGGAACAGGTGACATACAATGTTCACTGAGCTCATTCAAATCTGCAATTAGCTCTTTGAATTTATTCTTCTTCCAACACAGTGTGAAAAGTCAGGTTGATTTTAAATTTTCTGGAAAATGGAAGTTTCAGTACCACTTCTCTGCCCAAAGCACACCGATTGGGTAAGAAATGAAATTTCCAGCTGGGCCATGACTGTTCAGCATGGACCTCGAGCGGACTGTCAGGGTCTCAGATCAGCTGGTGCCTTAGCAAGGTAAGGTGGAGTTCGCAACATGTAGGCATTTTCTGGAGTTTTCCTTTCTTAAGACAGTGTGGAACCATTTATAAGGCAAATTCTGGCAGGCTGTCATGGAGTCTGTTGAAAATAATGAGCTCTGACAGCTGGGTTTTCCAACTAACTCTAATCTTCACGAGTGAACTCCTTTAACAATATCTTTCCTGCATTCCACTGCATATCAGAATACAATTACAGGGATATATGAGGAACAACTAACTTGATTATTCTGTGGGCTGTTAAAGAAGCACTGAGGTTTATAGATTATAGCATCATTATGTCTCCAAGGTTCAGAAGGGGTGTAGTCAATAGGCCATTTCAGAGGCTTTTAATGTTCACTAGTGCAGCAAGGAAACAGGATGGCAGTCTACACTTGGAATTTTGTTAATACCAAGTGTTTGCATGGCAGAATAGGAGTAGAGCCATATGAAACTGGTGGAGGAGAATGCTATGTAAAATAGTAGGGTACTTAAACTTTTTCTGCTGCAGTAATGGGAGGAATCTTTCCAGGTACAAACCTTTGTGTTAAATTGTACTTCATCTTATGTGTAGTTCATGGGTATTGTTACTTGCATACTTCTTCCCAGTTTTGCTTATGCTTTATGTATTTGTATGCTCTGCATAGAATGCAAATAAAATCATCCATTTGCACATGGTTTATGTGGAAAAATGTGCTGTTTCATTAAAATCCTCTCTTTGGCACAACCAGCCATAGTGTACTAAAACTTGAGAGACTGCATTCATTCAAATGTCAAAACTGGAGAATTAGGCCTTAGCTGATCTTCCTGACTCTTAATCCATACATGTGTCTGCTTGTTCAGACTTTTCTATTTATATTAAAATTTCAAGGAGACAGGAAGATATTGGATGTGTCAGAGTTCGCTGCTAAAAATCGATATTTTGTAGAGGACAAGTCCTTTTTTCAATATATCATGTTTTGAGCAAACACTTGTAGAATCATAAAGGTTTGCACACTTCTTTTTGTACATCACTTTGTTGTTTCTTTAAAAGGAAGGTCCCTTTCTTGGAGATGGCATTATTTAGTTCAGAACATTCACTTGTCCTTTACCTTGCTAATGAACTTCTCTTTTGGTAATGGGTGGCCTGAATATAGTGGAACAAGAGTATGGTTTCTGTAACTGAATGACTTCAACTCCTCCTAAGGTTCTGGTGAAAAATCCTGCTTCTTTATATACAAAATTTCATTCTGTGTTCACAGTATTCCAGAAAGGGCCATTAAAGAATACAGAGAAAATTTGAGGTATTCCAACCAAGAAGTATATTCTCTAAACTATTCACATATTTGTCCTGAAGTTACATTAGTGTAAGTTTATACTTTATGAACATGGTGAGGTAGGGAAGTTGATTATGTTTCCTTTGCCTTGCACAGGTTTGCCTACCTGATTAGGTAATATTAAGATATTACTTCAAGGGAGTAAAAAATAAGCATTTTTTTCTTAATCTGTATTTTAAAATGTATGTGTATGAAGGAATTTTCTCAAATTTAAGGTTTAGTGACAATTTTGCTCTATTTTATACTGTTCTAGTTCAAGCTTGAAATTATATTTTGTTTAGAAAAGGGTAGGGAGAGGCAAAGAGATTACAGATGTGACAGTTGCTTGAAGTAATGTTTGCAGTGATGGAAAAGACAGCAATTCCCCAAGGAAGAAAAACAGCCTTGCAGTTACTTTTATTCTCTGTATGTACACATCTGAACAGCTGGAGAGGAGCTTGAATTGGGAATCATCACTTTTGCTGATGATTGTTTTGTCTTTTATTTAGCTATGTATTTTGAAACTGTTGCTCACTTGTCAGTATCTTTGCATTTCTTTTTATTTTTCTAATGAGAAACTATGGATTTGACTTTTACCAAGACAAAGACAATATTCTTGGTTAAGTGAAATTAAATTTCAATCGAATACTGACTTCTGAACTACTTATAATTTTGCTCATCATTCCTCTGATGTGACTTTGGATATCTGGAAATGTGCTAAGATGTCCACTGCTGTGATGAGATATTGGCGGCTATGGTGCCCTTAACGTTTATCATTACTTAATTTTTACTGAAAAAAAAGAAAAGAAGATTCTATGCAAAATACAATGAAACAAGTTGCATGCCATATTTCCAAGAAAGAGACTTGTGCCACTTCTATATTTATCCTGGAATAGGGTCTGAGATTGCTAAATTTCAATTATTTTTTCTGAAAACAGTAAGGAAATAAAATGTCCTATTTAGTTCAATACAGTAATATTCTGTTAAGGATGCAGAATTACCTCTATGATGGTTGCTCTTCCCATCTGTTCCTTACTCTTTGTTAGTTCTTTTCCTGACTGTCTTGTAAGTGTATGGGGAAGAAAAAGGACATCTGTGATATTTCTCTCTGCTACAGATACACAGCAGTAGTAGCTCTTAGTTACAGAGCTTTCTGAGTCTGTGTTGCGTCAGTAGGAATGTGATGATGAAGTCATCTTTCTACTGAAGTAAATGATAAACTTCAGTAGATAAGAACTTTGCATTTGGTGAAGTTAGATATCATGGTGGAAGTCTGTGGTTTTTTGCCATGTTTCAGAATAATTCATTTTGGGCAAATACTCTTAGCTGCTGCTTGCATTTGGCCAAGTGTGGCTGTAGTGGAATGGTGCTGGTGTGCAACATGGAATAATGGAAAAGCCTGGAAATGCACCGTACAAATTGAGGTTACTGTTTGTGAGCAATGCCAAACAGAAGGCAACATTATCAAGAACTGATACTTGAGATTCTCTGTAGAACTGTAATAAAGGGGCAGGTACCATAGGAGTACCAAGATCACTGCAGGGTGGCTTTGCTGTTAATCTGAAGTCATGACTGTGATTCTTTCACTGTAAGATATTGCCTTTAATAAAGGAAGATACTCTTTTTGCAAAGCTCGCTGTAGCTCTTCTGCTGCACATACCTGCTCTGGAGATTGCTCTGTGTATAGAAATGGCCAACAAAATACATCGCTCCTGCTTTACATGTAATTGCAAATGTCATTCTAACTGAGGTATCCCAGATGAGTTCAAGGAGTTGGGTGTATCTGTATGAGCAAACTATGACCAAAGACAACTTAGAGTAAATGCTTTGGTTTTAACGTTTGATAAACTAGTGAGACATAAGAAATCATAAAAGAAATGTCTCAGCGCAGGTGTGCCTCTAAATGAGCATTAATGAAAGAGGGTGATAGATGCTTTTGCAGATGCAGTGTATGCCATTGTCTGACAGATGTTTGTTACCATATAAAAATTCAGTTTTTCTGAACTCTTGTTGAAAACATAAGCATTCACAGTTTAACTCTGGTAACAGTAGAATATAAGGTGACTAGCTGTCAGCTGGGAGGACTTGACTGAGGTAGCAGAGTGTGGGGCAAGAGGACTTCAGATTGACTTATCTGACACTGGATTCTGAAATGACACACTTAATCCCTATGGATAGGGTACTTGGCAGTGCAGTTTGCATACTCCCTCCTAGTAATCTGAAAAGTAGCCATGACATTGACTCCAGAGGGAGTTGCTTGGCAGCTTTCCCTGTGTGTGAGAGAGAAGGTGCTGTAATTAGTGACAATGGAATGTAGAGCGGGAATACAGAGGAAAAGGCTGAATTTTATTAAATGTTTTCATCAATAACTAAGCAACAAACCACATGTAACTCTATGAATTAATTATGGAAGATATTTGTGCTTCTGCAGTATGCTTCCTGTGTAAATACGACTAGCAGGAGTAAAGAGAGTTCTGTGTTATCCATATATATATTTCATAACATTGCTATGAAATAAATGTGTATGAAAAAGGGATAATATAATCTATGTTCCTTTTATTTCTCTCAAGGGTTTTTATTTCTCTTTGAAAAGGATAAAATTATCTTGAGGCTCTTTGTCTTTCAAATACGTACAGCACAGATAGTTACTATATGTATTAGGTACATAAGAGTTAAAGGAGTGATTTTGTTTGTTTTGGGGCGTTGTTTTGGATTTGGGATTATTTTTTTGGTTTTACTTTAGGCATGCTCAGAGTACCAGGGTGTTTGTAAATAATGTTTCTCATGAACAAAGTTCTAATAATACACCGTAACTCATGACAAAAGCTGGCAATGATTTTCATGGTAGGAAAATAGAAGTGGCTTATGAGCCAATTTAGCATTAAAATAGATTTGAGATTTGAGGGCTGTTAAAGCTGTGGTAGTGGGTAGTGATGTCATTGCATGTGTACTGCAGTATTCATCATCTTTTTTTTTCTTTTCCCTGATTTTTAAATACAGTTCATTTTGTTAAAGCAACATCTTCATGGCAGGCCACATATTTTTATGATGATTATTTCACTTCCCAGGCTATATAATGCTACCCAAAAGCATGCTGTGATAACCCAGGAATTCACTTTTATGTCTTGTTGTTTCTGAATAACTAGATGAACTAATAATAACTTGAAAGTGTATCAAAAGTGCATTTAGTTTGAGCAAAGTAGTGGTTGGTTTATATTTTATTTGAATATTTTAATTTGTGAATTAAGGAAATAAAAAGTAGCAAGGAGGTTATATAGCAGGAGTTACATGAGCTCCTTATGTGCAGACTGCGTATACAGCACAGTAGGACAAAGGAGCTTTATACATCTGCTAGCAGACTTTTCGGTGCCATAGAGTTGCTGTCCTCATCCTTTAGAGAAAGTATCGGGTCTCTATTTCTGAAAATAGCACTTCAAATTAGGCTTCTGTAGGTAAAAAATAAATGGAATCAAGTACCTATTTTTTTGTGTGTGTTCTGAAATCATCATTATTTGCACAGTGCTACACTGCAAACGGAGACTGACACATTTTTACATGTCCAGAAGGTGTTAAGAAAGAATCGAGTTAGTTACAATATATAGTAAATACCACTGAGTGTTTAAACCTAGGCTAGCCTTTGGGATAGTGTGGCTTGTAATAATTGCATGGTGTTGCTTATTTGTATGTTCAGAATCTGCTTACTCTTAAGGCAACTCCTTCATCCCTCCCTGAGGAAACAGAGCAGGTAGTGCATGTGGAACATCCCTGTCTCAGTTCCCTACCTGACAGTTCAGAATCTGGGATTACCCTTCCAGGTCAAGGGTATTATTTTACCATCACCTGAAGGACTACCCGAATTTGTGACCAATAGTGTAGTCCAAAATAAATCCTTAACACTGTTCTCTGAGTGTACTTACAAATGTGAAGGGAAGCTTTTCTTAGCATATTCCTGAAAAGGCTGTTGTCTGTGGCTTTTGGAAGGATGCATTCCTCTTCATTGGGTCTGTTAGGTAACAATTTAAGAACTGTGGCACATCATCTGTTTCCCTGTCCCTTCAAGAGAAGCTTGACAGATGCAGGAGAGTGGGGATTGCTTCCCTTCTGGCTCTCTAGCAAGTCCCATATTTCTTCATGTTTTTCTGAAACACTTTTTTTTCCACCTGAAAATCTCTACTGTAAGAACTGTCATAAATAATATTTATATCTTAATACAGCATTCATAGATTATTTTTGAATGTGGTGTATGTCCGTGGTATGCACAATCAAAATGTGTGTCTGGATTTTATTCCCTTCTTAGAATTGGGTCAGATCTTTACATGTTGATTTATTGGGTGATTTCTGAAAGACCTGTTGTCAATTTAAAATAATAAAAACAATCTCCACACCACAGTGTCTTACAATAACCAGCTCTCGGTTTGCAGTTCTTACGGATACAAACACTCTGTGCTATCTTTCAGGAATGACTTTTTAGTCCTACCTTGGGCTAGGCATCTTTTCATTGTCTTTTCATGGTGAAGTCGCTGTAAAACATATAATTTGGTACACAATGTCGAAATCCTTTCAGAGAGTACCACATCCCTTTTATCAAAGAAACAAATCTGAATTGGTTCTTAATTCACTCATAACAAATCTGTGTTGACTGTTCCTTAACTTCATTTCTTATCTTTAAGAAATTCATGCTTAGCATGTCCTTTGATATCAGAGTTAAGCCAACAGGTCTCTTAATTTTCTCTCTCCTCCCCTAACCCTTCCTTTGTAAAGGCAGATACTGCTTTGTGCTCCTCTAGGACATCCTGTCTGAGTGTTCTGAGATGATTACTAATTGGGTAGAGATTTCTTCTGGTTTATTTTTCCTCAAGTATTGGAATTGAAAGCTGTGGTCTCAATTTCTGTTACTCTCTGTGTGACTATATCTGTGATGTCCAAATACTCATTAAACTCTTTGATTTTTTTTTTTTTAAATATTCTTGTACCCATTTTAAATTGTAAGTTTTAATTGTAATGAATTGCCTTTTTGAAGATGCATATAAAATTGATGTTTCATTCATGCAGTTTTAGGACAACTTTGTTTCTTCCCCTCCACCTCTTTATATTTAAGATTTTTATTTTTCCCCCTCCCTTATAATTTCTGGCTTTTGTTGTGCTTTACATTTCTAATGATCAGGAGTAAAAGTACAATGCATAACCTTACTCTGTTATTAACAGAAATAGCAGAAAAGACCCAAAAGAAACCCAGAACAAATTAATATATAAGTTGTCAAGATTGAAAAGGGGTTCCATATTAGAGTTCGTAACATAAGGATGAATGTATCATTGTTTTGCTGACTTGAATTGATGGATATAAAATTAAAACCATGAAAAATAAGTTTTTGGACATTCTTCACCCAGGTGAAATCCTGTGTTATCCACAGAGCTTTTGTTTGTCCTTACTGAAAACTCTCTTTATCATAAGGATAACTTTAATGGAAAGAAAACTGTATTTTTACTTTTTTTAGACAAGTACAGAACATGCAGATTTAATCTCCTGGTGATTAAAACACTTAAGCATGCACCTATCTTCATGTGTGAATATTACTATTCTCTGAAATGAGCCTTCTTCTAAAACCTTTGGCAGGGCAATATGAACAAAGAGGTTTTTCTCACTAACTAAAAGTACTCGTGACTTCATTAAAGTGAACTTCCATGCAAAATCTTTGAATGTATGCTTTTACCGCTCCCATTTTTCAAATTTAAAGTATTAAAACAAAGGCAAAGTGATCTCGTGTGGGAGCGTTCTTGTCAGTTAAGGGACATGTGAGCAATCCAGCCTTTGACTCAGCTTCACCGGGGCAGTGAGCAAGAGGCTTTG
>JASSUY010024216.1:0-10372 GCA_032466535.1 Forpus xanthops | reverse complement strand
CCTTGGGTGGCATGGTTTAGTGTGAGGTGTCCCTGCCCATGGCAGGGGTGCTGGAACTAGATGATCTTAAGGTCCTTCCCAACTCTAACTATTCTATGATTCTATGATTTGGTGAAGACAGTCATCTTACTTATTTTTATTAATCAAGTCTAGGCAGATAGGTTCAGCACAAAGTATTTGAGGAATTTGATCATTCCACATCAACCACAATTGAACCCTTTCTTCTAACAAAGCAGTTTATTGCAAAAAAAATGCATGTTGCCCAATTATGTGGCTGGCTCATCAGCAGGAGAATCCTGTTATGCTGTATAAAGCAGAAAAAAAAGAACAAGTCATTTCCTTGGGTTACAAAGCTCCCTTGCTGGTTTGATTCTCTCTGAACCTGTTGAAAAAGCAAACAGCTCCAGGCTGCTGTCCTCTCAGTATGCAGGCTTCTGGGTTTGTCCTTTGGAGATCTCTGTCTTCTCAATGTCCAAGGTAGGCATCTCTAACTAGGCTTTGAATTCTGTCCCAAAGACTCACAAGTTAGGTATTCTAGTTTCTAACATTTGGCTGTCTGTAAGGGAGCTGGTCCCTATTTGCTCCCCATAGATACATGTTTTTTCTCTTTGTCTCTACTTAGCATTCTTGGAGAGAAAATTGCGTACTACCTCCATGAATTGAAAACGGCAGTTTTCTCAACATCGGTCTTTTTATGCAATCTCAGGATCAGGACTAAACTGGTTCAGCGCTCACTTTCCTGTGATGACGCTTTTATTAAGCTAAATAAATAGTGGTTTTGTCAAAGAAAGAATCAAAGAGTTGCAGTTTGTGAAATATGTTTGTGTTACTCTGGTAATCAGTAGCTTCATTTGTCTTGGAATATTATATATTGAGTCTTTAGAGTTAATGTCTTGAGCCAAAAACTTTAATGAAACTTGATGCTATTTCAGATTTATTGAGTCAGCCTTCAGTAAGGAATTTTATATTGCCAACCTTGTGTAATACACATAGCATTTGGTGCTAGTTGGAGAAAAAAATGGTTACAGTTCATTGTTAAAGTATTGCTGGAGCATTTGTAATGCAGCAGCAAGGTCACTTTTACATCCCGCATAAAACTGAGATGGGTCCATCTCCAGACTACCTAGGCTTTTGTTGTGCTCATCAGGAGCTTTTAGGAGCCTCCTGCCATTCCTTTATTCGTGGTTTCTGAACGTGGGACCAGCCTCAAGTATGTACTGCAGAAGTGATTCACAGTAATGGTGCACCAGGGTGTAAAATAGCAATTGTTACAGCAGAGTATTCCAGGGTATTTCTTCACTGACTGGGTAACGACTTTGTTGAATGAAGAATGTAAGAAAATGTGCTGTCAAATTCATGAGTATTTTAAGAAAGTAATCACCTAACAACTTTGAGGCTGATCCCAATTCAGTGACAGGTTTGAAGTGTTTCATGAACTGGATTTTGAGCCATTACCATATACTGAATTCAGTTTTCTTAAATGCTGTAAATCATGTGCTACTGTATAATGTAATTTATAGACTTGAATTAAGTAAATGGAATTTGTGAAGTCGGGTAGGCCAGTATTCCTTAACCAAACAAAAAGCTTTGCAAAATGATGACGTCCAAGCTATTTTTGCTTAATGCCATATAAAAGAAAGTTAAGCACAGGCTGTTACAAAATTGCCTTGTTCTTTGTGACTGGTTTTTTTTTTCTGTTCTCCACAGGTCGGTATAATTTCTACATATTATGTTCACTTAAGGAAGAACTTTATTATTCCTACCTCTTGCAGCACTGTTGCAAATAGTGATGATGTTCACTTTCAGCAAAAGAGTGGGGTTATTACTCAGGGGGCGTTTATATTGGTAGTGGTAAGAAGTTGCAGCTGCTTTTTATAGCAGTGTGCTTCCTTGAAGATTTGAACTGACATGCTGTCCTGGTTTCAGCAGCAGCAGTCATTTTTCTCCTTCTTAGTAGCTGGTTCAGTGCTGTGGTTTTGACTTTTGGCCTGGGAACAGCACTGATAACGCCAATGTTTTTAGTTGCTGCTCGGTAGTGTTTCCTCTGACCAATGACTTTCTGAGTCTCATGCTCTGTCAGGGAGGAGAGGAAGCTGGGAGGAAGCAAAGACAGGACACCTGACCCAAACTAGCCAAAAAAGTCTTCCATACCACAGCATGTCATGCTCAGTATATAAACTGGTAACAGTTACCCAGAAGGGTTAGGTCACTGCTCCATCGGGCTGGGCATTGGTTGGCAGATGGTGAGTGGTTGTATTCTCTCCCCTTGTTATTTCCCTTATCATTGTTATTATTGGTAGCAGCAGCAGTGGTTTGTGTTATACCTTAATTACTGGACTGTGCTTATCTCAACCTGTGGGAGTTACACTCTTCTGATTCTCCTCCCCATCCCTCTGGAAGCAGGGGCAGAAATGGCAGGGTGCGAGTGAGGGAACAGCTTTGTGGTTCTGAGTTACCGACTAGGTGTAAACCATGACACATGCTCTTTCCTGAAACACTCGTTGAAATTCCTTACTATGCTGTTATCATCTCACAGAGGTAGGTCAAGGTTGGTTGGGGTCTTTTGAAAAGTAGAGCTGTTTGTGGTCAGATATCAGTTCTTCATAGAATGTAACCTTTTTGCCTTGAATTGTCAGAGGCATCTATTGCAAAAGCCAGGGAATTTTTTTCTTGTTTCCTGCTTTTTACCTCTTTCTTTCCACTGGGAGCTGGGATGATGTAAGGAAATAGTAGAATCGCCACAGTGGTTTTTCCTAACTGAGGCAGAGCAGACTGCCTGCACTCAATGGTGACATTCCACAACTGCATTTGAGTGATACCACAGTCGTCATTTGGAAGAATGAAGATAGTGAGAAATATGCTGGTACATGGCTATTTTGGTAAAATAGTCAAGGCACTGTATATTTGTTTGTAGGTAAATTTCTCTCCTTCCAGGCCCTGCTGTTTAAGCACACAATCTTCCAGCCTTTCCAACCTTCACATTCTCTTTTATCTGGACTAGAGTGATGCCATCCATCTGTTCAAAATGCAGTATGAGTTGGCGCAGGAATATCCAACTTTGAGTCTGACAGTTCAAGAGGAGGTCTTTGGGTATAAGGGAAAGAGAGTCAAAGTCTCTCCTGGTTGTCAGGCAGATATTTGGAAAATGTTCAGCTCATTTTCATGCCTGTTATTCCTCTTCCCCACATTGCCTTTCTCTCTCTGATTATAACTCCAGGGTTGATACAAAGAATGAAGGGTTTAGCCTATGTGCACTGCCTGTGCAGAAAATGTAACGATGAAAATATTCTTGGATTTGCTAGGTGTAGAACTATGTGAAGATCAATGAGCAAGTATGGGTGACTTTGCAGTAAAATACAGGGATGATGCCAAATGGAAAGGAAAAAAAATTGTCACTGCTATTCATGCTAGCAGAAATGGCTAACATTACTGGTGTTTCTTGTTCCTAGATCACCTCTCTTGTGACTCTCCAACTCTTATCCACGGTTGGCCATAGTGACCAGCTTGATGGACCACGGTACAAATGTACTGTATCTCTGGACTTCATCAGAGCTGTTGCCCGGTGAGCCTGTTACTGTTTATTTACTGTTGCATGTACTGACTTAAAAGAGACTTCAGAACCAGTATTTGCTCAGCCTGCAGCTCTCTGCAGACCAGATTAGAAATCTCTGTCTGTTTTCTAAGAGTGAGTCGTCTCATTTATGGATAGTGTTGAACTTGAGGTTAGTCCAATCTTGGTTTGGAAAAGAGTTATGTTACAGCAGCAGTATGTGTAACAGTAACATATTGTCTTCATGCTTAATAAAGGTCAGGGACTTCATGCAAAAATACTGCCCTAAAATGTCAGTCCATTTCATTACCAAAAGGCACATTATGGTATTTGAAGCTGAAATTATATTTAGTTCTTAACAGTGTGTTGTACATACAGTATAAAAACTACACAGGTTGTAAGAATTCTTCCACACAGTCAGTCTTGTATAATCTGTAGTTGATACAAACTGATTCAGTAAATGAGTGTAAGTACTTCAACAGCTCTGTTCATTCAGAGCATTCAGTTTTGGACTTGGAGAACAATTCCAGGTCCATTAGGACAGATGGTAAATGACAGGCAAAAATGCATGCAATACATGGGCAGCAGTCAAGCCTATGTCTCATTTTCATGAAATGCCAACAGCATTACGTTACACCTGTTGCTGCAGCCAGATTATTGGCAAGTCTTGGATAAAGCATCAATAGCCAGAACAGAGCCCAGAAATGACATGTGGAGAAAAGGAGGAGAAATGTTCTCAAGGCCAGTTCTTCTCTGTAATATGGGACTTCAGAGAAACCTGTGATGTAGACTATCCCATAACCTCAGTGCACATGTTGCTCTCCGGAGCTATTAAATGTCCAATAGCCTTATCGGTAGTCTCCACAGACACACTAATCTTAATTTGCAGTTAGTCGAGCCATAGAATGAAACTTCATCAGCCATGCTGCTAGGACCTCCTCAACTTCACTATGTCTATTTGCTATGCCCAGCAATAAAGTCACTAGTGAATGATGTCCTGGAAAAGCTCACTGGTACCAAGTACAGCAGACCATCTGCTCAGCAACATGAATCATTGTGTATACAAACATCCCCAAGTTCTTGTCTTCTGTGGCTCAAGCAGTGAATACAGAGACTAGTTCATAAAATCTGTACTGACTATGAATGTCCTTGAATTATGATACATGAAATGTCCCTTTCCTTACAGCTTTAACATCCATAGAGATCTCACTGACTCCATTAAAGTTGCTGGAAAGTAGAGATTGCCAGAAGACAAGACCAAAATTTGTGCTATGCAGCTCATGCTTACCAGAGAGAGTAGTTTTTGGAGATGCTGTCACTTGAAACCTCGATGCGCAGTATAGTGCTTTGGCTTGCCTTCCTTTAGGTCACATATATGGGTACATATATACATATACATACGCACATATATGTGTGTATATATATATGTATCTCCTGACAGACTTTTCTGTCCACCCTCTCCAACCTCCAAGTAGTTTGGAAGTGTTTATATGCTGTCCAAATAGGGCCATTTAAATTACTTGACAGATTTTACAATTGGCCTGTCTTGCCTGTACAATTCTACCTCCCTCCTGTTGCCCTCTCTTTTTTTCTTTTTCTTGCTTTGTTCCTTTTTTACACTTCTTCTATTAAGTATCTTTTCCAGCCCATAGTCGTTGTTAAATCTTTAAGGAGGACAATCCATAAAGATTCAATGTTTCACAAAGCCATGGTAAATGCACTTCCCCCTTGTTTTGATGGGGCTAGCAATAGGGTTAAGGCATGATCTGTGCTTCCAAGAAATTTCATTTTCTATCTGTGCTATAGTCTTGCAGGTGCCTGTAGTTTTTAACCACTCATGGGAGAGGTTATATTTGTTGAAGAGAAGGAGCTAGTTTGCCATTTCAACCAAAAGACACATCAAATAAGCCTCCCATCTCCTTGATTCTTTTTTTCTCTATTACTATAATAATGCTAAAATAAGTTTGTTAGTGTTGTGGTTTAAGCCTCGCAAATCTTCAGATTCACTAAAATCTTCAGATACCTCAGTCTTGCTACTGTAGCATTTGCTAATGGAAGGCTGAAGAGTGCAAAGAGCAGGACAGACAATGATACTCTCTCCTTCCCCTCCCCACCTCCATTCAAGCTGTTTGCACACTGACATTTTATTTTCTGTATTTCTTAAGGAAAAGTGAAATTTGCATTATTACACTTGCTTTTATAATGCCACCTGTTTTGGGGAAAGAGTAAAAAACTTCTCTTTCTGGTGGCTTTTAGTGTGATAATTGCTGGCCATGCACAGTCTGTCTTTCGTACTACAGAACCTCATGTCTGTCTCTATTCTGTTGCATATATTCAGGTTTCACAGAAGTATTTGTATGCTTTTTACCACATAGCTTTTTTATCAGCTAATTTCCCATTTGGTAGATTAGCTTAAGGTAAAATTAGACATTTCTTTGTTAGAAATTTTTAATTTCTGTTTTAAGAATTTCAGACCTAAGTTAATAAATCTTCTGTAGCTGAAGTAGGGATCTCTCAGTGTTTGTGGAAGGTAATAGATCTTTTTGTATAGTCTCTAATGAACCCAGTTGTTATGACAGGATGGCTGTGTTTCATAGTTGATAAGGTCAGCATTTGCTAGTGTGGGTGGTTTTGTTTCTGTGGAAAGCCGTGTAACTGAAAGCACTTTTCTTGAGTGATCCAATGTCATGTTAGTCTAACAGTGGAAGTTAATGTCTTTAATTTTATCACTGGATTATGAAGTAGACTTAAACACAGCGTTTCTTGTTATATTGTGGGGATTTCTGAACTTTTTCCTTACGCAATGTGCTGTTTTATAGAAACTTTTTGAAAAGTGGGTTACAGGAGGATGTGTGAACAGAGAATATTAGATGATTGTAGTCTAGCAAATAAGGCATTCAGCCGGTTAAGCTCACTTTGCATTGTGAGCGGTTATTTTTGCATCATTGAATACTTTTTTTGAAAAAACTTTTAATTTTATACTTGTCATTATATGCAGTAATTTGCGTTACTTATTCAAACAGTAGACCACGAAGTCTGAGCGTTAGATTGTAGAGCAGAATGAGTTTAGAGACAAAAAAATAATTATATGTTTTATTCTACTGCTGTTTCATTCTGGCTGCCATTAAAGTACTAAAGTATACATTAGAATCTTCTATCCCATTGAGTGGCATTCTTGGATTTTTCAAATTTAGCTATGAACGTGGGTCAGCTGGTGTCAAGACTGAAAGAACGTAGACTACAAATGAGTACAGATGAAGGAGATATGTAGTACATGCTAGAACAGGTGGTTTGGAAGATGAACAAAACATTCAATAGCATAAAAGACTGCTGCTTTGCATCACCAAGTAGAGCATTGTGTTTATCATGTGAAAATATAATCTTATTAACTTTGCTGCATTTTTACTACATAATGATTGGAATAAGAATCTTCCAATCTTTACTAGAACGCTGCTTTAGTTCTCTTTCTATATCTTAGGGTTAAAACAATCGGAAGACAGGTACTGTAAATAACATTTAAAGTTAAAACTTCATTCATCCTTGATTGCATTTCTTTTGGGGATACTGCTTGACATCGATTGTTCAGAATGTCCCATGCGTGCTGTCTCCACACAGGTTAGTCTTTGCACTGTTAAGATGATTGCTCTCATATACTGTGTTTTTGTTTATAGGACCGTGAACTTCGACGTAATAAAGTACTTGTACGATTTCTTGTGAAAACAAGCTTCGCAGCCATATGGACACTGTGATGATGACTAAGGCAAGCTGTGTTCATCTCTCTTCTTAGCTGGCCAGAAAGAAGAGTATTTTGGCTCTTTTGGATTTGTCCAAACAGGTGCTGGCCCAGCATGGAACCTCATGAAAATACTCTGATTGGTCTGGGTGGATCTGAGCAGAGGACTATTTACCAGGGACCCTGGAGTATTTGGAAGCAATGTGTTAATTATAAACAGCAGGGTTTGAGCACAATCTGTTCTACTCTTAATGATGTTATCTTAACACTGAAATTGCCTGAAACCCATTTATTTAGGACTGCATTCTGCTCTATGAACTCTCCCCAGTGCTTTGAACATGGCAGCAGCCCTTGTTTGTATGCCCAGTCTTTTCACTTCCTCTCCACAGGAATATTTGCATTTGCCTGCCAAAGCAGCTTTTCCTGAGGCCACCATTTTAGCGGAGTGGAGCAGCAAAATATAATAAACATAAGAATGTATTTCAAATCAAGCCGGTGTAAATCCTTCTTTCTCTTCAGTTGTATGTCAGCAGACTGTTACACTGTTACATGGAGATCACAGCAGTGGAAACAATCACAATACTACGTTGCTTAGACCAGTCATATGCTGAATGTGAATCTTTTTACAAAGCTTTATTTTAAAAAATTCATTGATTCTTAGAATTCTGTTCTGATATGAAACTTGAAAGGTTTTGGTTTTGTTTAATATATTTTATAGTCTTTTTACGATTATCCAGTTAATATTGAGAGGTAATTACAGTGTTGTTTGCGATGAACGTACTTCAATGCACACTGTGTAATGACTTTTGTGAAGTATCTGCCCTGCAGAGGAGGATGGCACAGCTGCCTTTCCATCAGAAAGTTCAACAGGTGACTAAGCAGTCCAGCAGCAGTTCCCCAAAAGAGGCAGAGTAGTGAATAATCAACGTGGTAGCTTTGGAAGTACATGATGGAATAGACTACAGTTACATTTGTCTTCCGTTTCCATGTAGAGGATTCCCAGTTACCGCTTCCTGTTATGGGTTATTAAAATTCCCATGTTGGGATTATTGTCTTGGTGCATCTGAGGATTTCTGTCAAGCTCTTTGAAACTCCAGGTTTCACTCCTGAATGCTGGTCTTTGACTGTACAAGACCTTGCCATGTTCTGTGTTGACCATTATGTTTTCTTTTCCTTTGAAAAATCATTCCTTCCCCCATTGCTCTGATATCGGAGATAGTCAAATGCCCTGAATACATGTAGCTTTTTCTGTCCCCGCACCCTCATCCCCAATTGTGGGTGTGTAGCCAGGCCTCTGGATTCAGACCCAAATGAACTAATTCCAGGTGAATATGTGACACAAGCGTCTCTCTGGCCAAGTTGTCGCTTCCCCCTCCAGAGAGTGGGAAAGGGCAGCAGTGAGTCATCTCCGGGATCAGTTTTCCTTCCTCCTGCTGAACTGAATCAACCCCCCCACCTGTCCATGAGGTGGCAACGTTTGTTGCCCTTTCTGAAGTACTGGGATGCAAATACATAACCTGTTTCAGAACGATTACTACCAGGTTTTGGATTTACTAATCAAAAGGTACATAAAGTGAACTTTGAGCTAAGCTTTACAGCTTCTTCCCTTTTTGGATGTAGTGCTGAGCTGAGCTTGGCTCTTACAAATCTAGGGCTGAACACTGGAGAAGGAAGGTTTGTGTTCAGATGTAAACTAGTCCATGTAAAGCCACAGCTATACGTCACAGCTTTTTGTGATATCTGGTCAGGATTAGAATTTGACATACAAAGCATGAGGGAACTGATACTAATTTATGAAGTGTTGGAACTCTTGGGTCACAGAAGTGGAACAACTGCGGTCAACCTTGTTTACAGCTTTCCGCAAAGTAGGGCAGGGCTTGTGAAACTCCCACATAGGATGCATGAAAACCTTAGAGCACCTACCAAGCAGAAGTTCTTCTTGGGGAGGCTTTGCTACCAACAGCAAGTTGTGATAATATCGCATTTCATTCAACCTAGATGAAAGTACAATACTCAAAATTTCCAGATACATCAAGAGGGAGTGCATTGAAAGCAGCTTTTCAGGTAGCTCTACATGAATATATGGATGCTGTGGTGGGTTGATGCTGACTGGAGGCCAAGTCCTCACCAAAGCTGCTCTATTGCGCCCCTCCTCAGCTGGGCAGGAGAAAGAAAATACAACAAAAGGCTTATGGGTTGAGACAAGGGCAGGGAGAGATCACTCCCCAGTTACTGTCATGGGCAAAACAGACTTGACTTGGGGAAAAATAAATCAGAGTAGGATAATGAGAAATAAAACTTAAATTTTACAGACACCCTTACCCCACCTCTCCCTCCTTCCCAGGCTCAACTTTGCCCCCAGCTTCTCTACCTCCTCCCCACCAGTGATGCATGGGGACAGAGAACTGGGGTTGTATTCAGTGTGGTCACATGTTCTCTCTACTGCTCCTTCCTCCTCTGAGGGAGAACTCCTCACAGTCTTCCCCTGCTCCAGTGTGGGTCCCTTCCATGGGTGTAGTCCTTCAGGAACAGGCTGATCCAGTGTGTGTCCTCCGTGGGATCACAAGTCCTGCAGCAAACTTGCTCCAGCCTGGTTCCAATCTCCATGCGGGCACACCTCCTGCCAGGATCCTGCTCCAGTACCGGCTTCCTACTGGGTCATAGCCTTCTTTGGGTATCTCTTGGCTCTGGTGTGGGGTCCTACACAGGCTGGAGGTGGAATCTGCACCACATGGACCTCCCTGGGCTGCAGGGGCAGATGCCTCACTGTGGGCTGCACCACAGGCTGCAGAGGAACCTCTGCTGCAGCACCTGCAGCACCTGCCTTCCATCAGCACTGACCTGGGCATCTGCAGGGCTGTTTCTCTCACTTATTCTCACTGCTCTCTCTGGCTGCAACTACTGTTGCTAAGCAGCTTTTCCCCCTTCTTAAACACATCCAAGGGGCACTAACACTGTCACTGATGGTCTCAGCATTGGCATGGGGTGGGGCCCATGTTGGAGCTAGCTGGCTGTCGTGGTTTGAGGCTTTCAAACCCATGCAGCCGCTCTCTCACTCACTCCCCTCTCTTTCTTCCTCAGTCCAAGGG
>JASSUY010024209.1:0-14903 GCA_032466535.1 Forpus xanthops | reverse complement strand
CTGAAAATCCATAACACAGTGCTACACCAGCTACTGCTTAAAGAAAAATGACTGCTGCTGCTGAACCCATGACACTGTCCAAAGACAGAAGTGAGTTAAAGACTTCTCCACTTTTCACAGATCAATTCTTGGAGCTCTAAATGCCAAACAAACAGAAGCAGTATAAAATGGAGCAAAACTGTTTTACAGGAGTTAACCGTACAACATATATATGTGAAGAGACCTTAGAGAACAATGACTTAGACAGATATTTAACTAGCAGGTGGTTCGCACACATCTGGGAGACAGACAAAGCACTATTAATCTTGAAGAAAAATAATACAAGCCAGATAATGTGACATCTGGCCGTGCTCAATAAAACCCTGTAAAACACTTATTCTCCCCTATTTGCTATGTAAGCAATGAATCTTTTAATTATCCACATCAAAACCAGGTTCAAAGGATGACAATGAAAACATCTGAAACGTCTGGGAAAGACTGTATTTTACGCTCAGTGAAAAAGGACGTTAGTGCTTGTGGACCTGATTCTGTCCATGTTTATCAAGTTTCCCCCCTGAACTCAATGGCTATCTGTGCACAGGAGAGAGCACATTTGTATAAGCAGGATTCCAAAAGTGAAAATAAAGTTCTACCAGTGTCATTTTGAATCATGTTTAAATCTGGCTTTGTGCTTTTATTCCCTTCTGGAGTATTTCTGAATTACTTGCCTGTACTTAATCCATTCGAAGCAGAAAAGGTCGTAACATGCCTTTGAAAAAAAAATTAGATGTGATGATTCTGCAACTGCACATTTCAAGTGCCTATGTAGAATTAGGTATCTGTGGCCACCAGGAACATAAGCATTAATTATTGTGAAGACAGAACCAGTTTTTCTTAGACTAAACTAAAAAAAAAAAACAACAAACCAACAACAAAATCATGAATACCCCACTCTAATAAAGCTAACATGCCTTTCTGAACTAGCCTGAGCTCCACTAATAGCCAAATAAGTTGTATTAATGGGTGTTTATTTACAATTAACAAATGGGTTATTTAAACAGCTTTCACCAGAATTTGTTACTTTTCATAGCATCTTATGTGCTTCATGATGAACTTTCTACCACATTTATGAATGCCAACAAAATACTGCTTAATGTTTTCTCTAAGTCAATGTATTTCACCAGCTTCAGGTGATGTACTCTAATGCGGTATTTTTGAAAGGTGTGAATTTTGTTTATATGAAATTATAAGACATACCATTTCACTACGAAGTAAAGACAGTCTTATAACCCTAGCAGTTAATCATTAAGGCCACTACCTCCTTTGTTAAGAGTCAAGAGTGAACTTTAATAGATTTACCATAGGGAAGGATGCAGAAAGCAAACTGTCAGCAAACTAGACTGAATCTTGTCCTGATTACTTCAGCTTGGGGATGTTTCAAGACCCCTTACATAATGCTCTTTTATTTCACCTGACAATGCAATTGCCCTTTCAAGCATGATTTGTAGAAACCGAAAAAGCATCTTCAGTTCCCCTTTCTGAAAACCTTATCTTCAACACAGATTCCTCCCCCCCCCCTCCCCCCCCAAGAGTGATACTTCTGGACCCAGACCGTGGTGCAAAGCTGGTCCTTGCACCTTACAGAGAATGTAACTCATCCAGACTGCACAACCTAACAGCAGCATAAAGCACACACATCTCTCTTGGCAAAGCCCAAACTGGCTTAAGGAAAGCTACACACCATTTAAATGGCAACAATATATCCACTGCTGAAGACAGAAGCTTCAATGACTTAGCCAAAGCCCTCACAGAGCAATGTAAGAGGCAAGAGAGAGAACAAGAAAACAGTCAAAATTACTTTAAGACTTTACTTCCACCTAGAGCAAGACCACAGTCAGTTTCTTCCAAATTCTGGAAACAAGTATTTGGGTGCACATATTACTACCAAAAAATAGTTTAAAAATTCCACAGATAAAGTGTGTATTTTAACAGGCCAACAGCTTGACAGTCCAAACAGAGTGATTATAGGACTGTGTTTGCATCCCCTGAAAAAAAGGATTCTATGAAAGAGTGCTTAAGTAACCAAAATAACAATGAAGGCAATGCCACATCTCTCCAGGCAGATACAGAGCATTCAGACACCAAAACACTCTCTGCAACACAGGAGAAATAGAGTGAAAATGAACCCAGAACTTTTTGTGATAAACAGCCCAATGTACTTTTTAAAACCAGAAGCAGTACCGCCTTTAAGCCAGGCTTCTAATTAGTCACACAATCGAAAACACAGCTGTTAAACAGAGTATAAAAATAAGCACAAGAATCATTTTCTACTTGCACATGAATATTTCTCTCAATTAATTATGAGATGCTCTATTTCTGAACTCCTAGCTCACTAAAGAGCTGTCACTACTATAATTGAGGGAAAAATACTGAAGTCTCATTATTATCGGATCCATTTTAATTTACAAGTGTAAAAGATTAAAATCCACACAAAAAAAAAAGAGGGACAGTTTTGCTCATTACACTCATAGAACTACCTTGATCTAAAATATGCATCATCATGTAACAAATCATTTCTGCGACATTTAAAGTTGCTTGGGTTACACTGATCATTACTCTTCAGAAAGGACAATCACAAAAATTGCCACAGTATTTTGGAGAAAACCAGGACTTAAAAGACTAATGCATTCTGTCTTGGAATCAGCTGGATACAGGCACTCTAAGTGCCCATGCATTTCCTTTATTTAGGAAGCCATAAAATGCACAGTACAAGCTGAAAAAATATGTTGTTTGACAAGCTCTCCATTATTCATAAGCGGTCCTATAATTTCTCAAGAAACTTTTCTAATCACTGAAGTTTTATTAAATGCCCACAAATGCTACCTTTGACAAAGTATTTACTACAGTAAATCACAAGAAGTCACCCTGTCAGTGGAAACATTTGTGAGGAATTTCGTAACATTAAAATGTCTCCACCTTAAGGGTGATAAGACAATATAAACACTGTATATATATTTTATTATGTTATAAACATCTGTCATATTACAAAATAATATGCTATTAAATAAAATACTAAATGAATAAATCAGTACAAACTAAGTTCACTACTACAGTCATAATTCAAGTTCTTTGATCTCTATCTCAATCCCAGTCCCAACAGTCTAAAAAAAAAAAAAAAAGGCAAAAGCACACACCAATTAGAGTTTGTAATTCCAGAACCTTCTTCACTATGCTGGAGATGTAGGAGGTTTAGGTTGTTCTTCCTCACACACATAAAAATGACATCATGATGTAGTTACTAATCAGCACTACCAAAACTAGAATATCAGGATATAAGTATTCAACACCTGACTGATATGGCGGAAACTAATGACAGGGTGAGCTATAACTTTTTATTGCTAATTAACCTATTTCTGTAACAAAATTGGTATAAATTACCCTAAATATAATTCTCTATCCTCAAGAAATAAAAATCCAGTGGTGTGCTGTAGGAGAGGTACATCAAGGCTCAGAAAAAAGAAACCTTAAGACCCCAACATGAAAGTTTACCTTGAAGGTGTCTAGATTATCAAAAAACAAAAGCTACTGACTAGCCTGTAACAGATGGATTTTGTAAAAGTTGTCTGTAGTTTTTATTCCAATTTCAGGAAGTGATCTTTATTTCTTAAGTAATGGATTTGGACAAGAGCAAACCAGAAATACCCATGTCTTTTTTTCTCCTCTAAAACATAAACACTCTCTTGCTCTTCGCAACACAGTTATGACATTTAAAATTAATAAATTCTAATTAGCATGGCTGAAGAGCCTAAATTAAGTTTCAGAAGTGCCAGTCAGGTAAGTATTCATAGCTGCTGCAGAGACACACTCTTAAATGTCAAAACCAAGTATTGCCACACTTCAAGGCTGCTCAAAACCCATGTTCTAGACAGCTGTCCAAGTCTAGATTGTACCAGTGCAAGGATGAGCTTAAGCTTCATAGCACTAGCTGTTTATAGTATTATTAAGAAACTAAGTAGCATGTACCATATAAACTATTCAGATATTCAGGTATTGCCAAATACCAAATACTTCCTAAGCCTGCACTTTTTGCTCCATCCTTGGTGGCATTCAAGGCCAGGGCGGACAGAGCCTTGGATGACATGGTTCAGTGTAAGGTGCCTCTGCCCATGGCAGGGGGGTTGGAACTAGATAATCTTAAGGTCATTTCCAACCCTAACTATTATATCATTCTGTGATTGTAGAGTCAGGTTTAGGAACAAGTTTTGAAGTTACCATTACAGGAAAGCATTATACAGAGTGATCCTTATGCTAAGATGTAGAGGAGCTTGCACCAGTATCTGCAGAGGACGGCATCATTTTAAGGCTACCTCACCAAAAGTAGCTGAATTATTTTATAAACTCAACATTCTATGATTCTATGAATCTGTGTTTATTACAAAAAAACACATACAATTTGACACCAAGCTCTGTCTGCCTATGCTCCTCTGTCTTATTTGGTGACATCATAGACACACTGTGAGGAAATTCACTCCTATAACTTAGTGAACTATTAACTGTAGCAGAGATGAAACTATAGCTTCAGCGAGTTTTGCCACCAGTTACGCTTCTTTAGATTTCTTTCTAAAAAGAAAACGATTATTCAGTAAGTTAATCAGACAAGATTTGAAACGGCCATTTAAGACCATTAGTATACTAAGATTTCAAAGCAAACTGACAAAAGACTAAAAGAGGGCATCATCAAAAGCATACTTCTAGTACCTATTAGCAAAGATCCTATCTAAAGAAAACTCTCCCTTACACTCTCACTACGTGGACAGACTTAAAATCCTAGAAACAACCAGAAAAGGCAATAAAACACTATTATTTACCTTCTGGTGCTAGTTTTGAAGAATATTTAGGCAGAAAGATTGAATTCCAAAAGTTGCTGAATTTCAGATGGAGAAAGAACAAGCTCCTTAGGGCTGCACATGAGATTCTGTCCATGATTTAAAATCTTGTCAGATTCTTACATTCCAGTACCATGAGATGGAAAAAAAAATTAAACCAGTGTTTACTGTACCTATAAATATACAACTTTCTTGGAACCATCCCAGAACCAGTGGTAGTACGTAAGTAATAGCATTAGTAATGTAACCAGCAATATTACCATTGGTAATGTAAGCATAAATAAACAGCTTCAAGTTTCTTTTTCAAAAGTAAGTGCAGAATATACAATAGTATACCAAACACTAGTTAGCAACTGAGAACAATTTAAATAATAACCTTTGAAATGCATTAGTTCAGTAATGAATTCATTAGTAAGGTCAGAAAATACTGTAATTTGATGTGATAGCCAATAGAATTGTTTACCAACCTTACTATTTGTTTATTGCAAATATATTAGGCATTCGATAAATGCATTAAGACTGTCATTTGGTAATTTCACTTCTGCGGTTAACTACAACCAGAATGAAGAGTCTAAACTCGTTTCTATGATCAATTTGTTTAATATTAGCCACCAACTCTTGTTATATTTGCTACAAAATTAAGAAGCCCTCCAACAGAAATCACTTCCTTGAGGTATTAGCAGACTGCAATCAATTTACTCCCTTCAGCTGGCAAAAGAAGATAGTTTAAGCTTCTTTATCATCATCTGCAGGTGTGCTTTCTAGATCATTATTCACTCCAGTAAGACCCTTCTCAACGCATCTGCAGTATCTCAGCTGACTGCACAGAAGGGTGAGGATCCTTAAGCTTTTTCCTTTTTGAGATCACTCAACTGATTTTTAATCTAATGCATACCATATGCTTTTATTTGGGATGTATTTACCCTCCTACCATCCTTTTCCTTAATCCTCAAGTTTTGCTCTTACCTAGAAGTGACACTGGATTTTCTCTGCACTCTTGTAACTAGCTTCATAAACACAACTATCTTAACTTTTGGTAAAACCAACTGATTACATTAGCTGCATCCACTAGTTTTACCATAGTAACAAGTCTGCATCTCACTGGGACAATCCTTCCTCTATAGCTAGTCTTCTCTCACAATTTTCTCCATGTTTCCCCAGGACTCTTAAAAATGAGCATCCCCAATTAAGAATATATGCTATTTTTTTAAGAGAAGTTATTTGTTTTGGATTTTTTTCTGGAACTTAATTTTGCAATCTTCTGAAGGCACTCTTTTGTCAGGCCATGCAAGTAATTTATATTCAGTACAATTTCTGTAAGTAAATATTGATCTTGAACCACAATAAATAATACTTTGTTAATGCATATAAACTACCAAATTCAACAGGAGACTATATAACTTGGGATAAATCCCACTGTTTTCACTCATGAAAATAGTCCCATAGGTATCAACAGAATTTTGAGAATAAACACAAACAGGGTTTGATTATGTTGACCAGAATACAAAGACTTTCCATACCTTGAGGACTGGGGGAAGCGATCTTAAGCCATACACAAAACTTCCAAATGATCGTATTTTATAGCAGAAGCTTCCAAATACGTATAAAACCCTGAAGAACCTTCTCCCCAAAGTACTTGAATATATTCACAAGACATTCCTAGGAATATTTCAAATGAAATTACCTTAATATATCCAGGTATTTTCGGCACACCTATATGAAGGGAAACAAGAAAAGCAAATTTCGTGTCTCTGACAAGGTGCAGCAGGAACAAGTACTAGGTTCTTCTGACAGTGTCCTCTTGACCAGTAGTTGCAGCTGAGCCTTGAGTGAGATGGTTTAGTGGGAGGTGTCCCTGCCCATGGCAGGGGGTTGGAACTAGATGACCTTACGAGCCTTTCCAACCTTAACTATTCTATCATTCTATGATTCTATGATTTGCAGTGACACTGCTTGATATATAGTCCAACTGGCAATGTTTTGGCATGTTGTACATATTTAACTGCTATTAAACAGTGCTACTTAAAAATGTAACAACGTGGTCCAGTTTCTTTTAAAATGTGATCATATGTAAAGAAGTCAAGTAGGAGTAACTTTTCAGAGAACCTGTTCCTGGAGTTTCTGCCCTTTACCTGTCTCCTCATCTTCCCTATTGAACACCTCTCCTTTTCTCCTCCCCCCTGAGTTTTAGGGGTTTTATTTCAAATGTATGTGGGCCCAAAGCAAGCCAGGGCTTTTGAAAACCTGACAATAGTGAAGGCCAGAATGTTGAGCAAGACAGAGTTACAAAGGAATGGGAAAATGTCTCATTTGTAGACATCTAAACTGCTGTTACGAGAAGCCTTGGTCAAAGAAAAAATATTTACATTAGTGTAAGAAGTGTGCAGCATTACAAACATCATGTATTCTTCCTTCCTGGAGAAATAATGAATAATATTAAGTATGTTTAAAAAAGCATATATATACAAAACCAGTACTGTCAATTATACAGTTAGTGTCTAGTATTAAATAAATAAATAAAAATAAAAAAATACTAAGACCACAAAGTAGAATGACATTAGAACCATAACTAAAGAAGCAGACATTATTAAGGCACCTGAATTAACTGAGAGCAGGAACAGTCTCCAGGAACCGATCTTTGGCCTGCACTTCCGACATTACCAGTACAGGATCTAACAGCCTCCTGAGCCAAAACCAGTTTTTGGCATCCCTCTAGAGGTTTTGCTCCCACAGAGAAACAACTCAAAAGATCAATTACTGTAATTATTACAAAACTGGGGAGAGCTAATGATCCAGAACCAAGCCTGTAACCTGTGCAGACTGGTACAAAAAGGTTTATTAGATAATGCAACACCAGCACATTAGAGGATTAGTTCTGGTCCCATTCTGTGTGATCAGATGGCTCATCTCATTCAGTTAACCAAAAGACTTCTGTGTACTTAAGAACACAAACTAGAAAAAAAAAAAAAAAAAAAAAAAAAAAAACACAATTAAAACACCTCTGTTAAAAGACAGGCAGCACCTACTTTCCCATACATGTTTCTGGAGCTTTATACAATCTAATGTTTCACTTACTTGAGAAAAATAAACCAAACCCAAAAACAGTTGGTAAAATCACAGATCACCCAACTATGCAGCACAGTAAAACAATATTCCAAACTTTTAGTATCACATGGATTTTTTTATGCAAACTGCAATTAAAATTGCATTCATGTTCTCTGAATAAAAGCAGTATTAATCATCCAATTTGCCATAATTTGCCCAGCCACCTCTCCCTTCCCATCAAACCCCATTCATGCAAAATATAAAGGGAAAAGGACTTTTTATGACAAAAGCTTTCTGATTTTTGATCAAGTTGGTGTTAAGATGAAACTTCCCATACTATATAATGAAGCTACCTGTTCAGATCTCAGTATGCCATGCTTTCCAGATCCAAGATAAATGGATACTAATGCTCAAATATTAAGCATTCATTTTCTGCTATCATCACCCCTCAAGACTGAAAGCAGATGGTCCTTCAAGTAGTTGTGTATATTTATGTAATTTCTTCAAAAATATTTAAAGAAAAAAAAAAAACAAAAATACATTCTACAATCTGAATATGAAACAGGCATTTCCCATCATCAGTGATATCACAGAAATACTAATTTGAACTGTGAAGCGGTTTAGGATAGTTTAAATTGTAAAGGCATTAATCCACAGTTTTCCAACTCAGAGACTGGCCTTTTGCTGCAAACATCTCTCCTTCGTTTTGTTGAGGAAGCAAATAAAATAATAAAATAAATAAATAATTAAAAAAAAAAAAAAAAAAACAAAAAAAAAAAAAAAAAAAAAAAAAAAAAAAAAAAAAAAAAAAAAAAAACAAAAACAAAACATCAGGGTGTCCATGGTATCCCAGGAACAATAGCAAAAAGGGAGCATGCTACATATACTTCTTCAGTTGCAGTATCAGAGTAATTTCAGACACAGACATCACTTTATTCCAAGTAAACTGCCACATCAGCAAATGGTGAAATGAAATGAAAACCAACTGCTAACAAAATTGTACAGCATCTGCTTCAGAGAAAGCCATAATGACTCTTGAAATATCCTGATGATGGTTCCTCAGGGATTCAGCTACTGAGAATTTCTTATTTCAGCAGACTAGCTCTTGCATGTAGAAGTCTCGGACAAGGCTACAGGCACACGGACCTTACTAGAAACCATGCAAAACTTTGAGCTCCTTTGCATCCTGTTACATCTAAGTTTTCAGGCAGTATCAGAGCATTCACTTGCCATTTGCCTACCAAGAAACTTCTCCCACACACTGGACAAGCCACAGTAACCAATGCAACTGACCTCCTTGGAATGATCAGCACACTGGGCGTTCAATCTGAAAATCAGAGTCCTATTTGCAGAGAAACCAGCTGCCTATTGTGTTAGAAAGCAAATATCAGTGGTGGAAACATATTGGGGCTCATAATCAAGACTGGTCACAAAGCTTCCATTCCCAATTTAAAGCCTTGTTCCTCATTCGACCTGAAGTAACAGTTAAACTGATACAACACTCCACTAATATCTTAATTAGAGACAATGTAGATGCCAAAGCAGAAGCCAAAGAGCAGTGGTGCATTATCTAGAAATGCAGCAGAACTGTGCAGAGCTGTGTGGATATGACCTCATCAGTGCTATGTAGAAGGGAAAAGTCATTTCTCTCCCACCTCATGGTGACGCTTTCCCTAACATAGCCCAGGAAGCTGTTGGGGGTTCTCTGACGTAACACGTTCATCTTGTCCACCAGGAACTGCAGAACCTTCTCTGCAAAGCTGCTTTCCAGCCAATTGGCCCCAACATGTACTGGTGCATGAAATTATTCCAAACCAGGTGCAGAACATGGCATTCTTCCTTCATTACCTTTACAAGGTGCCTGTCAGCTCTTTTCTCCAACCTGTTACAATCCTCTGGTATATCAGCCACTCCAAGCTTTGTATCATCTGCAAAGCTGCTGAGTTTAACTCTGTTCCAAAACCCAGATCACAAAGAAGTTAAACAGTACAGGATGCAATATCAAGCCCTGGAGTATACTGTTTGTGCTTGGCCTCCAGCTGGATTTCATGGTGCTGACCACAACCCTTTGAGCCCAGAAGTTCAGCCATGTTTCAGCCCATGTCACTCTTCATTTATCTAATCCATACATCCAGAGCTTGTCTATGAGGATATGATGGGAGAATGTCAAAAGTCTCCCATAAAGTCATAGTAAGTGGCAGTCGCTGCCTTCCCTTCATCCACCATAGTAGAATTTCATTCTTCTTTCCACTCATCGTTGAAGGCTATGAGACTGGTAAAGCACGTATTCTTCATAAATTGATGCTGCCTACTCCCAGTTACATCCCTGTCCTTTATTTCCAGGATTTGCTCCATCACTTTTCCAGCGACTGAGGTGAGCCTGACTGGCCTGTAGTTCCCCAGACTATCTTCTTGACGGCAGGAATGATGTCCGCTTTCCTCCAGTCCTCAGGAACTTCCCCTGATCGCCAAGACCTTTCAAAGATAATTATTAGATACTTTAAATCTCCTACAACTAGTACAAAAGTAGTTTTTTTTAATGTAGGTGATGGCAGATGCCATGTTAAAGTCGATCTGTATTAACTCCTACACACTTCCATGAGCAAATATACTGCTGCCTACAGCCTAATTCTGAAGCCTAAGTAACCTGCTTATTAGCATTTGATCAGAGACATTCTTGCATCTGTACCAGAGTGCACACAAAGATAAAGGGAAAGCCCTACTGTAACCATCACAAGACAGCCTAATAGTCACAGATCAATGAGATGCTACTGAAATTCATGTTACTAGTCATGATGAGTGAGTTCAGGCTCTCTGTCTGTAACAACAGCCTGTCCCCTAACTCAGGAAAAACAGTGTCCAAAACAAGCCAGCTACTAGCTGAAAACACAGGTAATGAAGCCTAGAGAGAAGCTCCTGAGAACAGGAGACAGTGATGTCACGGAAGGGTGCTCAACTGTGGAACAGTCTATTGGAAGAAGGATGGGAAAAAGAAGAAAAATATTCTAAGTCTAACCATCCTCTGAGGAAAAACAAAAAAAAAAAAAAATCTATCATGAGTAAAGGAGATTGCATACTCTGCTGCACACACACATGGCAGTAAACAAACCTATCTCCTAGAAACTATGGTTTTTAAACTGAATTTTCTCCCAAGATTATATCTGTAGGAAATACCACTGTCATTCATATTGTATTTACCCTTGTGAGGCAAATCCTGCTGATTATAATCTGACAACCTAGAGGACAATGGGTAAGAAAAATGAAGATATGATTTGAGAAGCTTCTAAAATGTAAATGCCTAAAACCACTGGGACTGATCACTTTACATACATGCATTTAGGATAGTGATACTAAGAATAATTAAGAGGGCAGATGTTCTAAAATTCACTGTACGTTTCAATAGTCCATACTATCAAGGCTGATGAGACATATATAAATGGACCAGAGCTGTACAAAGTTGTTTCCTCCAATAAAGTAAATTAATTCTGCTCAGCAATCTTTTTCTTTAATTATTATTTTAACTGAAGTAGCAGCAGCTGTACAACAGCTACAATTAGTGTTTCATGGAATTTGTTAAGTTTAACAAATTTTATTTTGCAAAGTAATATTGCATTAAATGTATTGTTGATTGTGTATTATATTACTACCTGAAAATTACTCCAGAATAAACACAATCTGTAATATGCCCAAAACCATCATTATACATTCCTGCCACCTAAGTCATTACCCATACTTGTTGAGATAATTTACTTCATTTCAAAACACATGAACTGATAAAGGCATCTTCTACTGAATAAAGTGCAAAGGAAAGTCTATGGTTACCTTATAATCCACTGAGTCAAAGCTTAGGGTGCTCAGCCACCTTGGCCCCTTGCTGTTTTGTTTCTTTTTGTTTGTTTTCTGTTCCATTTGTTTGCTTGTTTGTTTTTCCTTACAAAATGAATGTAAAAAAAAAAAAAAAAAATTACAGCACTGTTGAGAAATCATCTGAAAAGCTCTGAGATTTAAGACAAAAATTAGAGCAGTATTTCATGTTTTGTGAGAGAAAATTGTCCAAATATTCTAGGGCTTACCTAGGCTAATTATTTTGCTGAAAGAATCTTTAATTACTTCAACATCAATTTAACCCCTATTTCAAGAAAACAACCTATGGATACAGGAAATTCAACATTTGTCCATCATCTTCCTGCTCTGAGATTGCTTTTTTTCTGCTTGAAGCAAAAAAGGAAAGGATTGAAGAAATTATTGCTGGTGCAACAACAAAGCTTGAATAGAAGCTGCCTGTCCAGTTTTCTTAGTATGTGATGAAACAACAGCACAGGCTCTTGCTCATAAACAAGTTTAATACCATTCCTCATACACTATGTGCTAACAGAGTGTATAAATACGGTAGCAAGGGACCAGCTGCAGAGTATTGGCTGATACTTGTACAGCTTCATTATTCATGCAAAAGTAAGTTTTGGTTTTGTTCTTTAAACTTCTCATGGACAAGAGACCTAGCACAGTTGACTTTGTTCCCCTTACTCCTGCCCTTTTCCCCCTCTCTAAATGACTTCTTTTAAACTTATTTTCATGTTTTTAAAGAAGGGACCAAAGCTCAATATTGACATTTTCTATTTTGGAAAAAGCCTCTTGCATCACATAAAACAGTTGTTAATTATTTGGAAAATATCGTAAGAAGTCAAGCAAAAGTTAGTTTTATGTCACACGTGCACTGAGAGCAGTATAACAAGAGATAAGGATTTGCTTAAGCAATATGGAAAGGGTTACATGCGCTAGGGAACTCAGAGTACATAAGCAACCATGATCCTATTTTCATGCTTGTACTTGACCTGTTTTCAGCCTCTCTAGACTTGTTTTCCCTTGTTCGCAGTTGTGTTAGCTATGTTTCTGAACTTTTCAGCACCACGACCATCTGTGAGTATGTTTTGGACAGCACAGGTTCAACAAGGTTATGATCTAAGTTCAGTTGTCAAAACACTGAGGTAATACAAAATAAACAGCCACCACTATGTTTGATTATTTAGATGATTGATAAATTAACATCACAGTCTGTTACTCCATCTGCATTCTTGCATATGGTCTTTCATATATGGTACGGTTAGTGAATCCACATAACACTGTTTTCTAAATACACCCTGGGAGGGAGCTGGTTATATACCACTTTGCATGGGCAGAGAGTGCTGAATCACAGTCCTGACTGTGGTTCTTCTGTTCGTTACTGCCTGTAAAAGGCCACGGATGGACACAGAGATGTTGACCTCACTCTGAATTTCTATGGGGAAAACCCTGGGCATATTCATAACTAGCTTCAAGGTCTTGTTATAACTTAGGTCTGAGGCCCGGTTTCACAACAAAATCAGTCTACTGAAATTCAGTATCAGTAAGAAGTGAATATATTTCCACTCAGACATTGGTAAGTTCAGTTTCATAAAGTAGAATGAGAAGAAGAGTTAAAATGAGAGCCATAAACAGGACAACTGAAGGAGTTTATCTGATACTTCTACCGGCTAGCCTGCATCTACAGGTATCAGCTTCAGACCCCAACACCACATTTTTGCACCACAAAATTATTACAGCTACGAAGAAGTATCCTAAACAGTAGAGGGGTACAATACATAACCCAGGCATACTTATTAACAAGTGATAGTGCCTACATCCTGTCAAAGAGCAGGAAAGATCCCAGATGTTTAAAATATTCTACTGAAGCCATTGATGACTGTTTCAAGACAAATCAACAAAAGTCTTTACAAAAGAGGAAGCCTGCTTGACAGGAAGAAAAAAATTAAAAGATAATACTGCAATAGATGTTTTGAGTAATATTTGAATGTCATATTAAGGTATTATTAGAAACTCTGCATCTACCTTCAAACTTCAAAAGTTTTGGAATATAAATGCTCAGAACTTAAATTGCAAGTCCCTTTTTATTCTTCTCTTCTACACATACATGAAAAAGGTTAAGATTAAAACATCAGAAACGTTGCACAATGTCCTATAAATTCATTCAGCTGGGCAAGTTACCTTTTAAAAGAAGCTCTAAAATGATTCATGTGCAAAGAAGAAAAAGCTCTGTTCTGCCCTTCCTTTCCCCAACTGTTCCTGTGAAATGCAGATGTATAGCTGTGCTTCAGAAATACATTTTGTATCAAAAACCTGGTATTATGAAATAAATCACAAGTCTCTAACCCTTTCACAGAACGAGGACAGAAGTGCAAGCTTTAGATACTGAGAACATATTTAGAAATACCCATTCTTTTGTATGTTTTTGAATTATGGGGTTTGAAAAACCTGGTTTTGTGGAAGGTGTCCTTGACCATGACAGGGGTTTGGAACTATATGACCTTTAAGGCCCCTTCCAACCCAGACCATTCCATAGTTCCATGAAAGAAGAGAGAATTTGAACTCTGTAGGTTTTCCTTCTTACTGCTAGGAAACATGGTAGCCACCTTCAGGTTAGGTGAAGCTTTTGTTTTGTTTGTGTTTTTTTAATCAAAAAATACTTTTTTTGCTTACAGTGAAACAAGCAAGACTGCAGTACTACTAAATTAAGATGGTGTAACGGAGACAAACATACTTCAGGATCTGTATGAAGGTGGGGCAACATATGTGAAAGTACATTTACGTAGAAGCGTTGTATAGCTTTTCAGCGGCTGCTCCCATTTGGAAGAGAAACCAACCTCAGCAGGAAGAGGTATAAGCACAGCAATTTGGATAGCCTGACTAACTCATCAAGAACATTGCTTGTCAGAATGGTACAAGCAGGAATGTTACGTTCTGGATCACCTAAAGGAGGCAACATCACTGCAGTAAGTCCCTGGTAACTTCAATGGAGCTTGAGGATAGAATCATAGAATAGTTAGGGTTGGAAAAGACATTAAGATCATCTAGTTCCAACCCCCTGCCATGGGCAGGGAAAACTCCCACTAAACCATGCCACCCAAGGCTCTGTCCAACCTCGCCTTAAACACCGTAAGCGATGGAGCATTCACAACT
>JASSUY010024208.1:0-25276 GCA_032466535.1 Forpus xanthops | reverse complement strand
TTAGGTTCTTCCTTAAAAGGCAATTTGTTACTTTACTTTTTTTTTCCAGAGCCGTTGGTTTCTGGCAGGGAATACTATTCCAGTTACACACGCACACACCAAGAAAAATCCACTTTAATAACGGCAAAGAGGGGGCACCTACATAGACTGAATCAGTTTCAGTGTGATGTGGAGTGGTACAAAATGTCTGCATAGCTCTATATGCTGGTCTTTATTTTGTTTAGATACAAGTCTGTCTTTATTTTGTTTAGATTCAAATACTTTTACAGGAATAACTCTATGGCTTGATATTGGATTGGATGAATCTCACAGAAATCCTGTCTCCTCACAAAGAGGGGGAGAACAACTCCACTGTTTAAAAAATCATAAAGGCTATGCTTTGCCAGCTGTGACGCGAATAAAGTCAGATCACAAGAGCCCAGTGAAATGCAAGTGCTAAGATGCCCACAAAAAGGATAGAAATCCTGAAGTTCATCTTTCCAGGGATCTCAGTTGTTAAATGACTGACACATTCTTCCTGTAAATTTGCCCAGTAAATGAAACATCCTGATTAGAAAGCATCCTGACACAGCTGGCACCCAGGATTGTGGAATCAAAAATTGGCTAATACTAGTAATGAAAAAGCAGAAGGAGGGGTAGGCTCAGAGGGTAAGCAACAGTTGCTGAAGCAGAGAGGCATGCCTTTTCTGACAAATGGGAATATCTATGAGACTCAACTTGGTCTAGTAAGTAATTTATTTCTTGGAGAAAGTCAGCAATCTGTGATTGCTAACTGTATCAGGTTTTGTATCTGGAAACATGGAAAGCATGAAACACATAGTGGGTATGCAGCATGCTCCTTTTGTGATTGCAGCAGTCATTCCTGTACTTCCAAAGGGATGTTGGGGTCACACGCAGAGCACAGAGAACACTACTGTCATTGCTCTTAGTGATTTATTTTCTTCCCGATTTAAGCAGGATTATGAATTGAGGTTAAATTGTGCATCTCTGTAATCCCTATTGTGGGTAGTCTCAGGACAGATATGCATGTGTCAGGAATTCTTAGCAGAGTCCTTGTTTAACATGAATGAGAGCAGAGGGGGCTGCACCTCTTGACCTGCTCCAAAGACACTGAGAAGTGTTGAGCGGACTTGTTCCCTGGGATGACCTGGGTAATCCTCTGTAGGTGTGGCACAGTTTTTCCTGCCAAGCCAGCATCTCTTTGGAAGGCTGTCCTAAAGCATGATTAACAAAGGCCATTTTGTCAGTGTTTCTGCTCCAAATTTAAGCAGGATTTGAAGTAAATGCTCATTTATAAGCAGAAAGATTGCACTCCCTGTTATTTTTCTTAAAATATGTATTAGTATGTCATATGTATAGATATGTGTGTGTATAAGTCTGTGTGTATGTTGGTATGTATATATGCATACACATAAACACACATAAATGTGTGTATGTGTTACTGCTGCTATGGTCCCTGTGATTCCAGATATCAAATCTACTGAGTATCCATCTGGCTGTCGGGAACTGATGTGACTCTTGCATGACCCTGACTGAGAGAAGTCAGAATGTGACTGGGGAAGGTGACTTCATGAGGCAGGGTAGCATGAGGTAGCACTGGGCCATAGCAAAAGAAGCAACAACATAATTATCTGTTACCCTTGCTCCCGTGTTGTGTTGAAACCTGGCATACAACATGATTTAAAAGTTCTTTTGTGTTTTCTGAATCAGTAGCATGCAGGATCTTACACGTTACCCATGACAATCTGTTTTTCAAATAGATGCTGTCCTGGATTTAGAATTCCCAATCATCCTTTCTGCCCAAGCATGTGTGCAGAAAACCTTGCTTTGCAGGAAGGTAGACTCCATTGATTTATGCCTTTATTTATTTATTTATTTTCCTCCTTGTTACGTAGCTGCTTCCTGTGTAAAATAGGTGTATTGAGTGAATATGATGATGAATATGCCCCAGGTTACCTAAAGGAACCATGTATTTGCTAACACATGAAAGTATAACTTCTAAGAGTGACATTCATATTGGAGTGTATTTCCTCCAGTGGAAAAGGACTGATAGCATTCGTTTCCACATCTCTTGGGAGTTCATTCTATGACCTGCCTTTCTACAAGCTTACAAGTGCTTGTCTTTTGTGCCTGCATGAGTTTCAATGAAAAAGTGTGCTCTGCTCCAGCCATATTAACAGAAATACAGAAACGAGTCTTATTGTACTACAGTGAGCTGTTCAGCACAAAGTTGAACTCTAGCCAACTCCACCTCTCAACACTGTCTTAAGAACAGCTCAGATCTGGTTTTGTGTTTACCTATTAGACTTGTGTTGTGATTACACAGGCCTAAAAGCAAATGCAAGAAAAAAAATACCTTGAGGTGGAGACTTTCAGTTAGCCAAAAATAAAAGGCAGCACCTAGTCAGGGAAAAGACGTGCACGGGAGTCTCCTGATGGAAAAAGATATAAAGGCAGTAGCTTCAGGAAGAGAGAGATTTTTAGTGTGACAGCTTCAGTCAATCAACTATTCAGCAGAGATTAATCATAATCATGGCAGACTCCTCCACCGGGCTCCCTCCAGCTGTTTGATAAATTATAATGTCTTCTGGGAAGTTCTCATTGCTTGGGCCACTGACCATGCCAACTTGTTTGTTTTTTAAAGAAGATAGCCTGGTTAGAATAGAATGAGACTTTTGGCCCAAACCTAGAATGGTTTTACTACTAGGGTCAAGATGGGAGCAAGTATGGAAACAACATTTTAAGGCTTTATGGTCTTTTTTCCCCCTTTTTTTTTTTTCTCTTCTCCAGTTTCCACTTAATACAAAGATAAAACCACCAGTTGCTAAGAGTGGCGGTTCTTCTCATTTTTTCAGGCTGGAAGGAAAGAGAAGGCCCTAGTAGAAATGCTGTGAGAAAGATGATTTTTTGGGAGAGATGTGAAAATTTTCGGCTCAAGTGCAACATTTTCAAAACCAAACAAGTAAATTTATGCATTCTAATCACTGTCCCTGCTTTTAACAAGAGTTATCACCAGGTACTCCCACTGTGATCAGTGTTTTTTTTAAAATTAAACCATTGAAATAATGCAGTTTGAGTCCATTATTAGGGTTTCCATATAAAGTCAACAAAGCCTTCTAAAGAGATTCACTTAAATATCTAGCTTCTTGAGGATAATTGCCTAAAGCAGTTTTCCAAGTCACCCAAAACTACGTGGTCCTTATTTATGGGAATTCTAGCACATTTCAGAAGCTCCTGGTTCTCATCAAAAAGAAATAAATGTGCTACTGGATGACAGGCTTTGTAAGTAAAGCTGTCAGAGTCACAGACTTTCAAAGGTACTTTTAGGGAAGCAGGGCTTGTCAGAACTTTAAATCCTGCTCAGGTTAGAGGCTCTACAAAAAAGAGAATTATCTTCCATCGCTGATTTGTCTATTTATGTTTAGCACATTCTTGATAGCAATAATTAACAAAAGTGTTATTAATACAGGATTCCTCCTCTTACTGATGTTCAGAATAGTTCACATTGCATTTGAAAATTTTGTTTGAGTTGAATGTTGCCAGGGCACTGTCTGCTAGACACAGCTACATCACAGCTTTATTCCTTCAGATATCATTAAAGAGGACTTGTGGGGACTGTAGTACTTATTAAATTGTTTAAACCTGCCCATTTCATAAACAGTCTGTTGCTCTTCTCCATTTGGGTGTAGAAGCTTCTCGCATGCAATTGAAATCACTTTTTTCAGTGACTCCCAGGCAGCCTTGGTTGTAATGTATCCCTGATTTCTGATTGCAAGTCCAGAAGTCAAAAGCAACAAAAGATAATTGTTTTATTTCTGGTCTTTGTTTTCATTTGTAATTTTGAAGTTAAGTGCTTCCAAAATTGCCAAACAATGGTGCTATTGCCTTTTTAATTGCCTAATATGAGAAATGTTTGCCAAGTTCCTTGGTAACTGAAGAAATACTGCAATTTACTGATTAATAAAAGCTTTTTGTAATTTAGCCTTATGTACCATACTGACTCTCAGTCACCCAAGGAAACTTGTCCTTTGACATGGCCTCCATTACAGTCCTTGATAATTTGAACACAGCTATTTATCTGTTTTTCAGATCTATTTATATACAAATACTTGTTTTAACAAAAAAAAAAAGGATAAAAATACAACCCCTGCATGAGCAATATGCACAATTCCATGGGTCTTCTGCATGACTTCAGCTGCGTAATTGTACATTTAGTTCTAAAAATGGATGACTTACACAATGGGACAATAGCCTGCAGCCATGGTTGAAAGTGTATATTTCTGTGAAATACTCAAATGTGAACCTGAGTTTTCTTAGTGAAAATGAATATTTACATATTTGATAAGATCTAGAATTGCTTTATGTCTCGCAGCAGACCTAGATGTCCTATGGGTCACAGGAAAATATGCAGATTGTTGTAATAAAGCAGATGTAGCTCAGGGACAAGTATCACTTGAAAGAGTGATACAATGTAAACTGTCAGAAATCATCCATTTTTTTCCAGTTTTAGTTACAAATGAAAAACGTTCCAAATGTTGAGTTTCCATTTGGATAAGCCTCTGAAAAGGAGTCTCCTTATAAAATTTTCCTTGTGAGGGCAGTTTTCTTAAAGCAAAAAAACCCAACCAAACAAAAAAGAATCAGATTTCTGGTATTCTTAGGCTATGGTAGGGATGGAAAAGAATGATACGCTTAATCTGAAGTAGATGAAACAGGAAATTAAAGTAATGGTAATTTATGCTAGCCCATTACTTTTGATTCACAGACACTAACAAATTTCATAAAGACAGGAAAATATGTTTACATGAATGGGTTAACTGAAACCCAGGAATGTCAGTGGCCTAATTTTTCAAAGTTTGACCAGCTGTCACTGACAGTGGAATAACCCCCATTCTAATAGTTTTCTTAAATTTTAACTAATTTATCTGTTCTGTGGGATTGACAGAAGGAAGTTGAGTTACATACAACAGAAGACACTTTGGAAGGAGTATCCCTAGGATGTGTGAGGTTTTATTTCCATTCACAGTTCAGTGTTGATGGCCAACAATGGGGCAGTGACTGGGATCTGTAAGTTAAGTTACATGCCATATTTTCTTTCTTGTTTTTAAATAAGACTAGAAACATGCCTTTTATCCTTAGAGTTGTAGGTTGTCCTCTTCCAGGCTCAACCATGCAGCAATGAGTTACACCTGTGCAGGGTAGTAGCAACAGCAGTCCTGGTTGTTCCTCACCATGGTACAGGAAGATTATTTTGAAGTGATTCATATATCATTCATGATATTTGATGTGTGTTTTGAAAATTCCTGTTCTAAGGGGCTTTCATTCTGAGCTAAGTGGATGTTAATTAAGCTAATTGCAAGAAAGTGAGGCAGAGAAAGTAAGTATTGGTAAAAAAATCAAAGTATTAGGAGCAAAGCTGCTTATGGCATCAAGAGTATATGAGAAATGATTCTTAAAAGTGATAGCACAATTTGGAAACTGTCATTTGTTAGCAAACACATTCAACATTTTTAGTAATGTAATCTGTAGGATTAGAGCTCACTATTTGACAACAAATTCCTCGCTAGCTGGAAAATACATTCCTGAGTGTACTTGGGTTAGCTGTCAAAGTGCTCTCGCTGGCTGCATGTGTATGATTTGGAGATCTGTGGCAAACACCAACATAAACAAAAAGCTTGCCCAGAAAAACCTGCTTGTGAACATAGTATGAAATGTTTATGATTGTACTGTCGTAGACCTTCAGACACCTAAATATCTGTGCCAGAGAATGTTGGAATTTCTTTCATAAATTATAAATTATAACTATCCATTTGCTGACTTGATAAACATTACATCTTCCATAGGAAATCTATAGTAATCCTTATGTATGAACTGATCTTGGAACTAGATATTGGTGGTTGTTCTGATTATGAAATGATTACTTGAGGTATAGATGAGTATAATAAATGCTCATAAATCTGTAATTGATTATGAGTTAAGTCATAAGGAGAGAATATAAATATTGATCATGCTTGAGAAGTAATTGGCAAGATTTTACTTTTCTACCCTTAAATCTAAAACCTCAAAGTTAGGAAAAAACCTTATACTGATTTAAAAAGAAACATATGGGGTAGGAGGAAAGCATTTAAAATCCCAAAGAGGGGTAATTCAGCAAATGAAAATGAGAAAAAAGTAGAACCAGTAGAAAGTTCATAAGGGAAGCAAAAGAACTGAGAAAAGTCCATTACTGTTAGAGAATAATAATATATTAAGATTAAAGGAACAAAGCAATTATATACAATTACTAGGTGAAAAGGTAACACTTACTCCAGGGGGAGCAGATGTGTTCAATAAATATTTCTATTCTGTAACTAGGAAAGAGGTAGGTGATGTGTTCATGGGATAGGCTGATGAAATATTTTCCATTCTTTTGGTTATTTAGGAGCGTTTTTAAACCGTAACGCCTCAATCAACAGTTACAGAAATTTCCCATGAGTGTTTTAGATGTGTCTTACGAACATTTTGAACTGTTAAAATTTACTTTTAATAAGTCTTGGGAAAGAGGATTTCCAGAGGCACTGGGAAAAACAAAACAAACCAAATTATGTTGTCCCATTGTTTAAAATGTTAAATAGGATAAGTTGAGAAATTATAGGTCTTGTCAGCCTGACTTCAGATGTGGGAGAAATGGTGGATTTCATAGAATCATAGAATGGTTAGATTTGGATGGGACTTTAAAGGCCCATCTAGTTCCAACCCCCCTGCCATGGGCAAGGTTTTATACTAGACCAGATTGCTCCAACTCGCATCCAACCTGGCCTTAAACAATTCCAGGGATGGGGCATCCGCAATTACTCTGAGCAACCTGTGCCAGTGTCTCACCACCTTCATAGTGAAGGCTTTCTTCCTAATATCTAATCTGAATCTACCCTCTTTCAGTTTAAAATTATTCCTCCTTTTCCTATCTTTACACGCCCTTGTAAGAAGTCCCTCTCCATCTTTCTTGTAGGCCCCTTTTAGGTACTGGAAAACTGTTGTAAGATTTCCTCTGAGCCTACTCTTCTATGAAACAATAGTATTGTAAATAATATCAGAAGAGCAGAGAAATACATTTTTAACGGATGAGTTTATTTGCAAGATCACATTAATAAGAATACTAACCTATTTTACAGGGCTTTCAACTTATAATGGTTCAAGTTTAAAAAATAAGTTGATGTGGCATGTAGTAAATGAATTAAAGCAGCTGTCAAAATAAAACTGTAACCAGGGAGTTGTCATACTGTTTGTTTCCAGTGTAAGCCACTGAGTATCTGTACCTTAGAATCCCAATTCACATTTCATCCAAACCTATATGAGGTATCAGGGTGTAGAAAATATCAGTGCATTCTGATTCCTAAAGAGAAAGATATTGCTCAATTTGAGATACTACAAACAATGAGTTTGTATAGCATCAGATGGAAATAAAATAAGTAAGTTCATCAAGTTATGAACCTCTTTACGTGCCCTCAACAGGGAGGCTTCCATGAACGTTACGGGCTGTTTCAAATAACATCAACCAGTGCTAGTACATCAAAAAATTGGTCAGTGCATACCTCGATCTTTAGTCTTAAATAAATTCAGACTGAAATTAGAGTTTTCCTTTTTGTGTTTGAGGAGTATAACACAACCCAAACCAATCTTGAGGCATTACCTACATTTGGCTTTCATTTGGAGAAGGAATTGTGGTTCTAAACGAAAAAATCCCACATTTGGATAACATCATTTTTATCTTGGCAAGATGGAGTTTCTCAAATATAAACAGGCTGCTTTCTTAGCCTCTATTTACCTTAAGAGTGCCTGCCTCACCTAACGATTTAGAAATTCCAAGGACAACAGAACTAATTTTCCAGTTGACTTCAGTTTCTGGTGTAGCTGTGGAAGAGAACCCTGATAATTTTTTGAAATATTTAATTTTTACTTTGTATCCATCCATGCACAATGACAGCATTTTTGACACATACACAAACCGCATGTTAATGGATACCATGGATTCTCTGTGGAACAATTGCTTATGAAACCTGTATCTAGAAGGCTATCTGTTCAGTCTGTCCTGGGTTTGTTCTGCAGTTCATCTTTAGAATTCTGTTGTGGTGCAAGGGTTGGGGGTTTTGGTTGGTGGCTTTTTTTTTTTTATTTTTCATTTTCTTTGACTGAGAATTATCTCTTTTTTTTCCTCTGAAGATGCAAATATGAAATCAGTGAATGGTTTTATGACTTTATCAATGTTGATTTCACTGTAAGTTAAATGATGTTTCCAAAAAGCAATTCTGGTGAAAAGCACTTAAAAAAAGACTCCTTCAAGATACTCTTATGAAAAAAAGAAAAGAAAGCGTTTAGAACAAAGAAATCTTCCCAAGAGCATCCAGAGCTCCCCACACATTACCACACCCCACAGACTGGTCCAGCTCTGCTTGTTATTAGTACTAGCAACCACACAGGGCACAGGCAGGGTGACCAGTGCTAATCAAGAAACCTCAGCACTAGGATAAAGAGTACGTGTGCATTGTGTAATGTAATTTTGATGTTTATTCTCTAGAGAGGTTTTTTGTCCCCACTGCTTCGCCTGATTTTAGCAGCGGATATGATCTTTGTCAGTTGTCGCATGAAAAGGCTTTAATTATTATTATTTTTATCACGTGTTGCCAGGCAATGTGACTGCATCTCTTAGACTTCAGCAGCATGGCACATGGCATTCAGGAGATTACCTTCTCTAGCTTATCTGAACTGCCTGAGTGGCAGCAACAGTGAAGACATTTGCATGGATCTTAGTGTCACTTGCATAGTAAACAGAATAGGTAAACACAGCCTACACTGAAGACCAAACTTCCTTGTTTCTGACGCACTGGATGCTGAACCTGTATGCGCTAGAATCTGATGTCTCAGTAACACTGTGGTTATGGTGTTAGACTTCCCATGCAAGCTCTGGGAGTGTCACTGAAGTTGCAGCATAGCGTGTGCTACATTTCTATAGGTGCTAGCCATATGCTTGAGGTGGCACAGTAAGAAAGGCGCACTGCCCTCTGACATGTCCTAACAGTGTAGGATACATGTGTTTTCTTACCTTAGTGAAGTGAGCTTCAAAATGCCCCTTGCATATAACTGGAATGGATTTTCATCTTGTGTATTTTTAGATTTTGTATGTGAGGTACATAGATACTCTTTAACCATCTTGTCTTTCCCATAATACATGCTACTAGGTCTGATGAAGAAACATCAAGTGTGTTCTGTTATATACATTAGGCATGTCCAGTAGTTGCAGGTAATGGAATAGCCCTTTAAATGTCCCCATTTGAAATTAAAAATTTCTGTTGTTCTTTGCTCTGCATTTTTAAGACTCCTCAGAAAGGATTTGGTGCAAAACAGAGGATTAGACAAAAATAACGTACTTAGAGCAGGAAAATGCAATTTATGCCACTGCACTAGTTAGCTCATCAAATTGAAGATGCTGAATTTATGTGACTTATGAGTTCTTGTTGCTGTAACACATTTAAAAGATTATGTTGAAATGGAACACGATGCTTATAAAAAAATCAGGTTAAACAAGATTTCCAAATGTACATGCATTTAGGGTGCGTGAGACTAGCTAACAAAAAATTTATTTAAATACATTTCATCCACAGACATTAATTTTTTTTCTAGAAAGTTTAAAACAGTTTCCATATTTTAATATATTCTTGTAAGTGTTAATGTTCCTGGGCAAATTTTGTGCTGGCTAGTACTGCTTGTAGAGTCTTTATAGGTAGTAGAACTTTGTTAGGATAGTTCAGTCTCAAATTTGGCTTACTATAAGCCACAGTCATCAATTTAATATTGGCATACTAAAAATCATGTGTTAGTTATGCTCGTATTGTTCTAAGTGTTTTTTCTTAAAAGCAGTAAAGTATATTTTCTTCCTGCTGCTTTTTTCTCTCTAAGGTTAATTTTGTACTACAGTGTGTTGTATGAAAAAACCTCAAGTGTTTGCATATAGATGCTAATGCTGAAAAACTTTATATTACAAATTATTATTTCAAATAATTGACTTAAAGCAATGGTATGAGTATCCATTATAATAAAACTTTAAAGCTGAAGCTTTACTGTATATTTCTGCATTTAAGCCTGTACTTATACCTCAAGGTAGTTCAGAATTATGAGTTATCTGATTTTTGTCCTTTTCTGTCAGGAGTTTATCATTATGTCTGAACTGACATGCTTGGTTATTCTGATGCCAGTTTTTTTTTTATTGCCCTGTAGTTAGAACTGCTATATTAGATGACAGGAATTAAGCGCTTAAATACTGAGTGCTCACTGCTGAATGCGTCTCCTTTTTGGCTAGCATCTGACATTTTTTATATATACAAGATAATTCCTACTCTACTAAGGGTCATATATGTACAGTCAGGTTGACTGTACTATCTCTTGTGCTATATTTTACTGTCAATTTAGTATGGGCATGTACTTCAGTTTTTTACTCTTCAGTATAACATGTGGTGAAATCTTATGCCAAGTCTTGCTTGGGGAATAAAAGAAGGTTCAGGATGAATTTAATGTTTGTGTCCCGCATGTTCCTGTGAAAGAGCTGTATGGGATGCTTTGTAGATACTGTCTGCAGTCTGCGTTTTCAGAGGTTTCACCCCCTACTGTATGGCAAATTTCACATTAAGCTAAACTGAAAAGGAATGTCCAATAGATATTCAGACAGGAAAATTTATTTGGCTATCTTTGATCCCTGTAAAGCAAATCCATTGTGCAAGTGATTTTTTTTTCAGTATTTTTGCAGTGATTTGGACTGTTTGGAAAAGAGATTAAGTTTAGGCCAATGTCTAGTCAAAAATCCATGCTTTAATATGGAATGTTACCCTGCTAAACTCCAACACCAAAAGCTTTCTACTGACATCACTGGAAAAATCTTGCTAATCTACATCTTTTATAACGGTGAACTGGCTCTGCCAGTGCAGGCACATATGCCAGAGGCCCCAGCTGAGCTAACTGTGCAGATGCAGAAGAGCTCTGCACAGGTGTAGGAGGGCTGGAACAAGGATTTTCTGACTTTGAGCAGCCCAGACCATAAGATTTCTAAAAGTTAAATACACTACAGAATAGAACAGTGATCATAGAATCATAGAATAGTTAGGGTTGGAAAGGAACATAAGATCATCTAGTTCCAGCCCCACTGCCATGGGCAGGGACACCTCCCACTAAACCATGTCACCCAAGGCTATGTCCAACCTGGCCTTGAACACCGACAGCAATGGAGCATTCGCAGCTTCCCTGGGCAACCCATTCCAGTGCCTCACCACCCTTACAGTAAAAAATTTCTTCCTCAGATCCAATCGAAACATTCCCTGTTTGAGTTTGGAGCCATTACCCCTTGTCCTATCATTACAGTCCCTCATGAAGAGTCCCTCCCCAGCATCCCTATAGTCTCCCTTCAGATACTGGAAGGCTGCTAGGAGGTCTCCATGCAGCCTTCTCTTCTGCAGGCTCAACAGCCCCAACTCTCTCATCCTATCTTCATAAGGGAGGTGTTCCAGTCCCCTGATCATCCTCGTGGCCCTCCTCTGGACTTGTTCCAACAGTGCCATGTCCTTTTTATGTTGAGAACACCAGAACTGCACACAATACTCCAAGTGAGGTCCCATGAGAGCAGAGTAGAGGGGCAGAATCACCTTCCTCAACCTGCTAGTCGCACTCCTTTTGATGCAGCCCAGGATGAGGTTGGCTTTCTGGGCTGCAAGCGCATTATCAGTCATGTACATACATATGTTTATATATGTGTTTATGCAAAGCAAGTTTGTAACAGATCTAGCTGGTATTGATATAGATATGGGAAGAATTGCATATATTTGTGCTGGTTTTTTGATGAAGGAATATATTTGATCTAATTGAGATTAAGTTATTGAGGATAGTTTGGAGTCTCCTTGCTAGGAGAAGTTAGAAACTTTAGAATTCAAAATAAATTATGAATTCTGCCAAGAAGCTATTGGGCCTTATGGCTAAAAAATATGTTTTTGAAAGTGCCTCAGATTGGCTTTCCTATAATGCTTCCATATTACACTTCAGTTCTACTTCATTGACACCTAAACAGGCAGTCACATAGACATTGGAGAAATTGTGGAAGTTCTAGCGAAGGTGTTGAGAGAGAGTAAAAGCCATTTACTCTTCTTAATGCTTCCCTCTGTAGTTTTCGCATTACTACGCAATAGCATTAAATGTTTCCCTTATGGAGAATGAGACAACGAAGCTGTCTTTCAGATGACCAAATCACTTAAAGTTTGGGCCTATGGGATAAGCATTAACTAACTTCACAGGGAGGAAGTCATTAATTTCTCATTTTAGCTTCTGTTGCAGTGTCCATTTCAGGCAATGCCCAAAATTGCAAGTATCAAAGGTTCAGGTATACAGAATATGATAATCACTACAGCAGCCAAAATTATAATGAAATTGCAAAATGTTATGCCTGTCCACAATCTTCTCTGCTCATATCCAGGCAGTAATAGCCTGTTCCAAAGTAAAAGCTTACTTAGACTTAAAACACTTGGAGCCTCACTTGTAATACTTCACTGGAGACAGCCTTGAGTATACTTCTGAAATGCAGAGTGCTTAATAACCTGCCTCTGCTGTGAATGCTGTCAAATATTTATGCTTCCTTCCTTCCAATGTTTATTCAGAATGCATTTTTGTACAGCTGGAAAGGTTGTTAGGAGCTGATGACTGGGACTGCAGAATGACAGATAATCTTAAAGGGGAAGAAATGAAAACTTTCCATTCAGAAGATGCAGATGTTGATGTAGCCTGTGATGTGCGGTGTGAATTAGTGATGAGTAAAGCAACATCCATACAAGATGAAAGACAAAATTATAGTGGAGAAGATTTCTTGGTAAATGAAACCCTTGGAAGGGAAGCACCACTTAGCAGCCCAGATTTAACCAACTTGAAACATAGACACAGAAAGAATTAAATTATTAAGTAGCTTATAAAGACAAGGGTGGAAGAAGGGGGGACCTTTGGAAAGTATAGTGATAACTTTTTAATGATTTTCTCATTGGATTGAGTGCACTTCAGTGACAACCACAGTCAGGTGTCTTTTTCATGTAAATTATTCTGATCAAGTTCTAAAAGACTAAAATAATTCTAATTAGCAAATAGATAAATAGTGTAGATTAAGGTGGTTAAGGATGCTCTCCAAAACAATTTTCTTTAGGATTTTACATTCTCATTTTCTTTAGAGAGTATGTCTTCGTTCCCAGCAATTATACTGCATAATTCACAGTACTTCATATTTTAAAATAGCTGTGCAAATGTTACATAATCTCCCAGCATCCCTGTAAGCCAGACAATGTTGTCTTTCCCATTTTATGGATGGTGAGATCAAGACTTAAACAGTGAGTGCTCTCCGTACTGTAACCCAAAGGGTAGAGCAAAACCAGCAGTTCTTAGCCACATGATTTCAGCTATTTCATGTCAGTTAAACTGATACTACTCTGCATGCCATCCATTTTCATGCAAGTACAGAAGTCCATGCTCTTATTTCTTCTTCAAAGAGCTGAAAGTATTCCTCTAATCTACTTACAGTATTTACTGCACAGCAGTTTTCAGACTGTTTCTTCAGACCTTCTAATCACAATGTATATTTCAGCAGAGCTCCCTCCTAAATAATAATAATTTAAAAAATCATTAAAAAAACCGAGGCCAGGCCTTTAAACATGCTCATGCTTCAGTAAAACTGTACTCATTTAGACTAGACAAAAAGAAATATCATCTCCAAATTGGCCTTCCCATTAGCCACCTTGCATTTTGCTCCACCCAGAAGAATGAGGGCACATGCCTCTAGTCTCTTGTTTGCAAGGTGAAAATAAAAGCTGTCCTGCCGAGTTCCTAAAACGTTTTTACTCCACTCCTAACCAAACCAAATGAGCACTTGTTTTTCAGAGGCCCTGCAAGGTCAAACTCTAAACAGGCCTTACAAAATCAAGGGATCTCGAGCTAAACTGGAAAGCTGAGATTTCAAATTAGAAAAAAAATAGTAAAAATGGGGGGGGCCTAAAATTTGGGCATCTGGTATTTGGGAGTGAACTATTTAAAGAAGTGAAAATCCAAATCCGAACAGATAAGGTAATACAAACAGATTAAAATATGAAGTATGCCTGAGAGCAGGAATAATCTGAATTGAACACTTGTTACAGACATGTTTCTTTTTATTGCTTTCTGTGGTCAGCACACCTCTGTTTCTCTCTGCACTGTGTACCCCAAAGAGCGAATAAGTGATGCAGAAGAGTACTTTGTTCTTTTATCTTCCTGAAATGTAACACTAAGTCTGCCAAGCCTGTATCAAATAAATGGAAATAAAATTTCAGAGAACAGGAGTAACCCATTTTCAAATGGGTTTTTTAGATATAAGTCCTTAGATTCTTCATTTTATTGTTTGGTATGCCAAATTGTAAGGGCAGTCTAGTTCTAAGTATTTTTTTTCTTATATCACGTCAGATTTTATGTGTGCAGGATATTTGTCTTTTATGTTCACAAGTCTAACACCATTTAAGTGTACTCTTGGCTCTGCTTATTTAAGTAACACTCATAAGGTAATTTAGGAGGTGGATTTTCAAGCTAGGCTATATGCTAGAAACAATCTAGCCTATACATTCCACACATTGGTTTGTTATAGAGTTTCACTTTGTATGTCTAAGGGGGAAATGACACCTCTTTAGGTTAGAGTGCAGAGGTGACTGATAAAGGTCTTGATCCTATCAGGTGGTTTTACATGTAAGATGGGACTTTGGTTTTGCAGACAGGCTCCTGTGGCATGCAGTTGCGCTTTCTACCTATGAGACAAGTTTTGCATATGCAGATATATACCTACTGAGTATCCCCTTATTCAACAAATATGAGTAGAAGGTGTATAATTTAGTGTGCAGCTGGATTTCTAACAGTTGATTCAAAAATGCTGACAATTATTTTTTGTCATCTTTTCTTTCTTATACTGATGTTGTATGATACCAATGCTAAGCAGCATCCAGGATACCTGGTCATTTTCCTAGGACAGTATGCTTAAATGACTGGTTTAATGTAGACTCTGTTAGCTGTCATTTTACAACTTTCAAAATCTTTTCTGCTAAACAAGTTTTGCAATTTTTAATGTTAAAGTCCCCTGAAAGTGACACTGAGCCTAGAAAGGAAAGTAATTTCAAAAAAGATTAAAATACTCTAAAAGGCATTGTAGAATTCCAGGTATTAGGTTGCACTTCCAAAAGGGCCTCTGACCTGCATCACTGGTGTAAACTGGGAGTTCTTTTACATAGGGGAATAAATTGCTGGTGGTAAGTTGTGGAATGGATGTCAGGAAAAAAAGACCGGAACAGATCAATTCTTAATATGAAATTAGCAAGGGAAACTGATGGTGAAAATTACTAAAAGGAAGTAACTTACATTATAGTCACTTGAAATCAGATAGAAAGTTATTCTTGCATAGCAGAAGGAAACCAGATCCTTACCAAAACGTGAGATCCTGGTTTTGGAAGAACAGCTTATAAATTAAAATTAAAGCAAAATTCTTTCTTGACACCAGTAAAAGTTCATTTTATTCACCTTTTCTAAACTGCAATCAAATTTAAAAGCTTATATAAATCAAACAGTGGCTGAGAAAGTATATAACATTCAGGTTACAACTTTTCTAGCACTTAGGTCTGCGCATTCTCCTGCAACCTTATTAATCAATCTAGAGCATGCATCTTTGTAATCATTTTAGGAGAGAATGCAGGGATTCTTGAACTGCAGCTCCTTAGCTTTCAGTGAGATTACATCAGTGCATTGTTTTCATATTATCCACTATAGCATTGGTCCCACTACAGCTTCTGTGAATGCCGATGCAGTATATCTAAAATAAGATTTTAAGAGAAGGTATAAATTAGTTTTAAAAATAGTATAGAAGCCACAAACAGAAAATCTCAGGGGGGTTATGTAACATTCAAAATTCAGGTGTCGGGGTTTTTTGACAACTACAAAAAAGGCACACAGTGAAAACCCTCATGAAGCACTTGCATAATCTTTCTCATGCCCTTAGTTTCCCTCTTCTTATTCCAGTACACTCCTCCTCCCACACCACATTAAATAGCCTTCATAGATTTCAAGGGGAACAGCAGTGGAAACAATATCTCATATTGCTGTGGTCTGAGTTCAAACCCTTCCGAATACTCTGAGGAGCACTAGTGGCACTGACGGCCTCTTCCTCTGCAGTTTCCCACTCCTACTGCCTTTGCATAGCTGGAAAGTAGGACAGCAAATTTCAGAGAGGCATCGGGGCCAACTCTTGTTTTCACTAACTTAATTTTACACCACTGTAGAAAAATAAATATTCCTCTCATATATAGCCCCCTAGAGAATTTGAGGGTGAAGTCTGTGGGAGTGGAGGATTTAGGATACAAGCATTTATTGTGTAAGTCTAACTGTCCATGTGTGTTGTGTGTGTATATTAGCATAAGTAGTGGTAATAAAAAATTTGGCAAGGATTTTTGGAAAATTAGAAAACAAAGAGGGGGGATCTTGCTATTCCCAAAATGGAGGTATTGCTGCAGCTTTGCAATACCACTTATTTTCATATAATCAGATTGCTTTTTGGCTGCTTTCTTGTAGTTTCATTTTCTCTGTCATGCTTCAAAGCTGAGATGTTTGATCTGCTGCAGTAGAAAGAGCTGACCTTCTCAGTGCCCCCTGAAAGACATTTTTCTGTCTTTTTCTTCTGTCAAGTCACTGGAATACAATCTTCTGATGTCAGACTCTTAATTAACTGAAAACTTCTCCTTATAAGTGGCTACTTGTTTAATGCTTTTTTTTTCCTGATTCTTCATCCTAACAAGCAGTAATTCCAAAATGCTTTTGAAATAAGGAATAAAGTAATTTATTAACATTTGAATACAATATATGTTGTTATAACAGCATTCTTTCTGGGTAAGAAATTGCTGTATTTGTGTATAAAAATCATTAATTTCATTACTAATTTAATGATGCTTTGAAATTTTATTGTAATAATCTGCCTTTAGAGGCTCTTAGTGGCTGGTTATACTGCATGATGTTCTCTGATTCAGGCTTTGCTGTTATTATTTTTTAGTTACTATGTTCATAAGGGAGCTTCATTTCTGTGTGCTCTACAGAAAGCAATTACTCTTGACTTCCAGTGAAGCTTGAGCTGTGAGCTCTTCACAATGCCAGACAACTGATCACACTGTCCACTGCAGTAAGATATCTTCTCAACAAGACTTGGAATGAGACACCATCGCTCTCTGGAAAACTTTGCCTTCAGTAGCACCTGCAATGCAGGATGGTATTTGGGACCCTAGCATGTACTGCTCATTCTCTTTTCTTTGGGATATGAGTTTTCTCCCTAGCCCAACCTCTTCACTACCCGCTCCTCCCACGTGTCTCAGAGATCACCAGCAATATATACAACTGCTCTTCTTTCCTGGAGAAAGAGGAGCAGCAAGGGGAGTCCCAGGAAGCCCTGCTACCCAGCTGTGGTGTCAGAGAAGCAATGCTGCCCTAGCTTTTGTAAAGGCAAAAGATAAGTAACCACAGCCCTGCTGTGCTGATGGAGCTGCACTGAGTATGACTCTTTCCTTGGTCTTATCAAGATCTCATACTCAGGGTTGTGCTAAGTCCTGCTGAGCTGTGAAAGTCTCATGGTATCGGTAGCGCATACTTGTGTGCAAGACATAGCTAGGGATATTGAAGAAGGAAATCAGTTTTCATGTGGAGAAGGGGGCCCGAGGCTGATGGTTGTGAAGAAAAATCTTCTAATCCCTGCAAGATGGCAAAGCCCTTAATGAGAAAAAGCACCAAGCTGAGCTATATTTTTAGGAGCCATTGTACCCCTTTTCTCAGCACCCCAAGGCTACCATTCTCTTTTAATTGTGAGAGACAGACCTTAACACTGGGCCCTGCACCTACTTGTGGCAAAGTAAATGTTCCCTGATTGACAATAATGGGAGAAGGCAGGAGGTCTGAAAGATTTCTGGCTAATTCTGCTCCTCCCAGGAAAGTTCTTGGAAGTGTATTCCTTGAAAATTTAGTATTAAATTTTAAAACAAGGATCTAAACCTGCTGCTTTTTTACCCCTGCAAATGCTGTGCGTGTTTTACAGCTCATGTTAGTTCTGCTATTCTGTTACTTGCAGGTGTAGGCAGTGCTTCTATCTCATTTAAAATGTGTGATGCTTGCAATGGATTGCATGCAGTAGACTTCTGTACCTGAAAGGTCTAAGAATACATTACAGCCTCTGTTCTCACCCCTAGTTTCTCCCATGCACTCCCTGTGTGAGGTGTATGCTGTGTGCAGGGCCATGCCACATGCAACAGAAGTTCTAAAGAAAAAAAAATCTAGATAGATATTCTGTGAGAATAACATGCAGGAAAGGGGGGAATCCAAACAACTAAACCCAAATTTGAGATGCCAGTGAAAGACGGTTTTGTTGTTTTCTTCATCTTAGTAGAAAATTAGTTAAGGGGAAAAGGAAAATATGTGTTTCCTCCAAAGCTATCTTCTTGTCCCTGAAAAGCCACAGGCACCTGTGTCCTGTGAACAGTGATACTAAACAGGCAAATAAAATGAGGGAATGCATAGATCTCATTACTAAGAATTAATCGAAGCTAAATGGAGCAAAAGGAAGGGAGGAGAAGGAGGTGTATTTCCTTGTAAAACTCTTCCCTCCCACAGCCCACTCTAGGGAATGCACCATGGCTGAAGAAGTTTTCCCTCTGATATTCTGCTTTGGATAGCCTAACTTAGATCCAGATTCCATTTCCAGAGAAACAAGAGTTTACCAGGTGGGGTGAATGAAAGCCACTGCATTCCCTCTCAGAATCAGTGCTTTATTCTAAAGTTAACACTTGCTTAACACACATTGACTATTTTTGCCTGAGATTTGTTGATTTCATGCTTAAATAATTCAGCAAACTTTTTGTTGCTGTTACAAATTGTACTGTTGCCAAATCCTCATGGAACTCCGCTGTTAGTACCCATGTGGGAAACCTATAATGCTGCTCTGAATGGTCTGTAATTCATTCTGCTCCATTCATTGGGGTTTCATGTTTCTTTTAGCACAAACCCCAATTCTCTACGCTCTTTTACATTTTGTGTTTAGTCTAGTACTATTCCTTGCTTGCTGGCAGTTGTACTGGAAAAGGATTGTTGGTATTATTCTGGCATATATAAGCAGTAAGGATTACACCACAGTCACTTTGTTGCTTTTAACTCACATTCAAGCTTCTTGATGGAATCTTCTATTTTTTTCTTTTCCTATTCAGATAGAGTAAACTTGACTGGGTCTTGAAGTACAAAAGATATACCAGGTACAAAGCAACCTCCATTCACTAGATGCATTAGTGTTTGCTGTGCTGCAAAGTGTTATCACTTCCCCTCAAGCATTACAGTAGTCTTCTAGAGGAAAGAGTTCAAGTAGTTAAAAAAGTTTTGGTGCCTGTTTCTTTCAATTCATTGAGGCCTGTGTTTTGAGGGTCCTGGTTTTTACATTTGCAATCAGTTAAATGTTAATTATTATCTTGACTAGAACACTGTCTCTCTTGATTAGTATTGCAGACATTTATAGTAATGAACCATTCTGGTGGCTCCAAATGTTAAATTCTGCTCTTAGCATGGGTCCATCTCTGAAATGCACAGACATAATGCTCAAAGAAATTTAGCTACCTACCTCCATCAACTGAAATAACGATTCAAGTTTTTAATGTTCTGCAAGCAATTTGCTTGATGCAGGTGACAGCTGTTTTCTACTTGGGATTATAGCAGTAGTTTTTTTTCACGCAAGTGAAACATTTTTCCTCTCAAGCTTCAACTCAACATAGGACTCAATCATATATGTAATCCAACTGGAACTGACTTTTGCATACACCAGGATTCTTTTCTCCTGCAAGAGTGGTATTAAAAGAGTCTATAGTGAAAATGAGAATTAAGGTCTTTCACCTTAAAATGCCGTACTGAATTAGAGTTATAGGAAAATAAAATACACCATGGACCTTTAATCTTAAATCATAAAAGCAGAACTATTATTTAGTATTAAATTTCATAACTTCTTATACTGATAAAACTTTTTTAGCTAAATGTCTGACTATGGCTATAGTTACATTTGAATTAAATAAGATTGGTTAAGGCACAGGTTATTTTCTATTGGAATAAAGTAAGCCATTAGATGAATTTATATCATCTTGGGTAGTAGATATTGCATCTATTTACTGAAAAACTTTAAAAGGTATTCCTAGAGTTTGGAAACCAGAGGACTTCAATGAAGCCCACAGTAATTGGACTAAAATAATAGATAAAATAATTAAACATCTGCAGAAATAACAAGTTATTAAAGCAATAAACAGAAATATATTGAAAAGAAAAAATACTTTAAGATTTGCTAGCATCCCTTTGTTGTGTCAGCATTGAAGTGAATACAGAACTGTTTGGTTTATGCTATTTAAATTTTTTAGTGTTTTTTCTAAGTCTCTCAGAAGTGGTTAGTGATGTGCCTAAATCCACAGAGGTATATTACTGTCATAGATTAGAGATCGATAAACTAATAGAAAATAAAACAGAAGAATTGGTAAAATTCCAAAGTGGCAAGGAATTAACTGAGGCGTGCCCGTAATAAGACCAGTTGTTTAATAGAGTCTGGAAATGAGGGAGAGCATTTGCAAATTAAAATTTGCATATGGCACAGAATTTGTTAGGTTAGCCAAGACCGGGGAACTCTTGAGGGACCTGTACAATTTAGGCGCTTGGGCAGCACAATGGCAGATGGGATTAAATGCTGACAAATACATATTGGAAAGGATAATTGGGTTAAAATATGATTACATCAGCTCCCTTAGCTGTTTAACGGTCTCATTTTAAAACAGTTCCTTTGAAGTGGTTGGCAAACACCCATTTGTTTCAGTTAGAGAAGACCCAGATCTGCTGTCTGAAATCTGAGTGCAGCCCTATAGCTTGTTTGGGAACATTATACAGATAACAGACTGCTGCATTTTCTTTCAACCAGATGCAGATATTTATTTGCTGTGTGTTATCACTATTCTCCTGCTCACCAGATCCCACAATATTGAGGCGCATCACAATGGCCACACTCAACTTTTACAAATATCTACTGAGTTTGATGGATTTTTCATTCAGTGGGAGCTGTGGGATATGTTGAGCCACTGTGATTATATCCGGTGTCAGCTGCTGTGAGCAGCCATGTCCTGCTGCCTATGGCATGGCTCGAACTGGGCTCTCAGGGGCTGTGGGTAGCGACTGTCTGGCCAGCACATACCAAATGATGCACCGAAGGGCCAGATACGTGCAGCTTTGTGTGTGCCACACTAATCTGCCAGACACACCATATGCTGATTGTATGATTTAGGGTAACTTGTGAACTTGCCCAACAGGAGGAGAAAGAAAGCAGTGTTGTGCTTGTTTCAGTTCCTTACTCGTTCAGGTGTTAGTGGTTTATTTGTGTTCTAGGCTATGGTGGTGACTCTGAATGCTGATGAAACCCAAATAGTCCTGGTTGTGGGCAATAATTTTGTGTTAATTATTTGGATGCAGTCCCTGGACTACAAATTTTGTTGTTGTTGCCAGCTTAGATAAACCCACCAGGTATGAATTCTGATACACTGTGATCTACAAGAGTGTCAAAGTCAGCAAACTACTGCAACATTTCTGAATCAAAAGTATGGATGTTGAACTAACAGATATTCAGGAAATTTTTCCTATAAATAAAAGTAATTTTGGGTATGCTGCCACCCTCCTGCAGTTCATTTGACTAGGTATTCCCCAGCATAAGTGCTTTCTCTAGGCATTGCTTAAGTTATGGAATCATTTGAAGAAAATACTATTCATATTACCCTATGGTTCCTGAAATTATCTATTCACACTGTATAGCTTAGAAAGGTGTCTTCCTATTCATGGGGAAAGCTGCCATTTATTAGTCCATTGCACCCAGTGATCTATTCCAGGAATTTCTATAACAATCTTGATGTATTTTTCTTCTTTAGTTATTGCAACCCTAAAGTTGCTTTTCTTGCTGAATTCATTTTCTTAATTAGATTTTCTTCCAGTGCAGCTTTTAGATAACTTCTGGGAGGGATCATATTTGCCTATGTCTTCTGCTGCTGAGACTATGTACACTGGCCTCTTCATCCTGAGCAGTGTCCCTACCATCTGCCCCGTGGGGTCTCACTCTGAGGGCTCTTATTCTTCTGCAGCTGGCTGCAAAGCTGTTCCAACACTTGCCTTTTTGCCTCTTCAGCCCATCCATAGTTTTTTCTCTCCACTGTAGGCAGCAGGCCAATTCTAGCCTCTTGCACTGGTCCCTTCTCTCATTTCTTCAGGAACTTGGAGGAGGATAGGGAGTGAACACATGTTAGGAAGGAAGAGGCCACTTCTTCTTACACGAAGCAGAGGATAGGGCTGAGGAAATTGGGTATCTCAGACTGTGGCAGGAGAAGTAGTTGCTTATTCCAAGAAAAAAGGGGAGAATTAAGAGCATGTAGGAAAAAAAGGAGAGAAGAAAGCCCATGTCTGCCTCCACTGTGCTCCACTGGTCACTTGTAGCCCCTTCCTATCCATACCCCTGGATGGCCTGATGCCTTTCTGCTTGCCTCTGTGTCTTCCTGAGATTTCACTCTCCTCTCTCCATCCTGGTGTTTGGCTAACCTTGATGATTCTTCCTGCCCTGGAACTGCTCTGTCCCTCGTTTCTTCTTGAATCCAGCTGACCCTTCCAAGTCCTCTTCCCCTCTGGCCCCCTAAACTCTCTTTGCCATAAAATTGGACTTTGCCTCTATAGCTGAGACATTCTGAGCCAGCTCTACACTCCTTGAATCCTTTGCTAGTGAGCTTGCTAATATCAAACAGATGTCTGAAAGAACTGGGAACTTTGCCTGTTCCTGAGGGAAGCTGGGCCCAGGCTTTTACATGAGTAATATCCTTGGTGTCCAAAACTCAACTTGTCCCAAGTTCTGGCTATTCACCAGAACCATCTTCTTTTTCTCTAATGACCATTTCAAATCTTTCTAACATACATTTTTGTCAAGTGAAATAGATGACTGGTTTTGCAAAACACATCATTTGGCCATCAGGTATATGAATAAACTAGATAATATAAGGCAGAGGTAGAGTCTTGCTAATGCATGTTTAAGGTGGATGTAATGACTACAAAGCTGGTGGAGATGCATTGTCAAGTCATGCCCAGACATGCTTTTCTCAAAAAAGGGACAATTTTCTATGAACACAGTAACTTTATGTACTATTTTCGAAAGTCTCATTAAATCCCAAGATTAAGATAATGTCACTTTGGTTTTGCTTCTATTCAGATTTCTTTCTCTGTTGTTAACCAGCTTCTGTTTAGAAGATGAAAATGCTAAAATATTCACATTTACAAATACACCACAGCTCCCTAATATGTTAGTATTATTATGGTTTGGATTACATGTTCATCCCACCATATTTATTCTTGATTCTTAATTCATTCCATTCAGATTTGCAGTAGGTTTGCCTCAATATGGGTGAATAAATTCAGCTGAAATAAGTGGTTTGAAATTTTACCCAGATAATTAGGAGATTTAAAGATGTCTTACAGGAGCCTTTCCTCTCCACTTTTTCTGTTCATGGTGTTTCTTCTTTGTTATTCTCGTTCAAATTGGAGACAATATGCACAAAAAAAAAATTTAAATTTATCCTAAATTTAAAAACATCAGTTAAAGATAAATACACACTTACTCAAATGAAAAGTTTGGAGGCTTCTGGTTTCTGCAAGGGGTGAAAGTGGAGCAAACTGCTGAGTCGGAGACAATTTGAAGTTTGGATAATTGAAATAGAGACCAAAATGCCACATTTAATCCACCTGGTCTTCAGAAACTTAGCTGAAAGAAAATGCATTTGTTATTAATATGACTTCTGGTAGTGAGCACAAAATTGCTAGATTTATTTGTTTTCATTTTTATACCTCACTGTACAAAAATCTGTATAGGACTAAAGTAAAATGTCTCTTCTTATTAAGATAGGGCTTTTTTTATAGAAAACTTAATGCTTGTGATGTAAATAGTTCTTGGAGTATCTGCAGATCTTACCCAATCTGTTTTCTGGTTTGGATGCTCTTGCTGCTGGGGTTGCTATACCTGAAGAGTTACTCGTTCTTTTTCATTGACGTTTAGTGTAATGGACTATTTTCTTCAAAGGGTTGTTGTCAACCAAGCTCATACTTTTTATAAAAACTAGAAATTGCTGACCTGACAATGCAGTTTATCACAATGGAAACAATTTTCAAGCACTTCTTCTGGGATCTCTCTCCTGTGTTTTCTGTATTTCACAAAACCCAGACTGTGACACTGGAAAACACTCAGCCTGGCTTTTCTCTCCATCTAGTTTTACTTTATGATTCGTATATCCTTGCATAATAGTACCGTTAGACTTCTTAGTATTTGAGATGGGTATTTATATTAAAAGAAATAAAATTAGTGTTTTGAGATTTAACAGATATTTTGTATTTCATCTTAAATTTTGAAAAATCGCCTTGCAGTTTGGGGGCCCCAAACTAAGGGACAGTGTCCCTTTAACAATGGTGGAAGTTTCACAGACTTGCAACTTGGCTCCCTTTCAGTTTATTCTCAATATAAATATACCACCTGGGAATGCTTGATTCAGTGTTTCCCACGTAATTGCTTTCTCATGTCAATTCTCCACTCTTTTACTTTGTGAAGTAGCCTTTTACCACACTATTTTGAGGGACCTTAGCAGCCACCAGTACATCAGATCAAAATAATAGTAGTAACATGACATGCTAATGGTTTGCAGCATTTTTTCAGTAAGATCAGTAGCTTTAGGAAGAGATGGGACTATGTTTGTGCAGAACAGTGAAACAAATATGCTCCTTCAGAAAAGGTATTTTAAAAAGTGCCTTATATTACGGGTATATATACCCACAAACTTGGAACTTTATGGAATTTAAGCTTATGTTTAAAGATAAGCGTGTGTTTAAACATTCTTACACTGAATCTTACTGTGATTTTTTCTGAGTTTTCTAAATTAATGTCAGACTGCAGCAAGTTACTAGAAATCAGGTAGAGGTAGAAATCAATGTTATTATATATTCAAAACTAATATCTCCAAAGAAAGGACATGGAACTGTTGGAACAAGTCCAGAGGAGGGCCACAAGGAAGATCAGGGGACTGGAACACCTCCCCTATGAAGATAGGATGAGAGAGTTGGGACTGTTCAGCCTGGAGAAGAGAAGGCTGCATGGAGACCTCAT
>JASSUY010024207.1:0-13386 GCA_032466535.1 Forpus xanthops | reverse complement strand
CTGCACACAGTACTCCAAGTGAGGTCTCACAAGAGCAGAGTAGAGGGGCAGGATCACCTCCCTCATTCTGCTGGTCATGCTTCTTCTAATGCAGCCCAGAAGGAGGTTGGCTTTCTGGGCTGCAAGTGTCTTCTTGCTCTTCTCATTTTGCTGGTCTCATGTAAGGGTTTTGCTCTGTGTTTTGTTTCTTTAACAATTGTTTTCATCACCCAGCTGTAGCCAGAAAGCCACGCTTGGTACTGAATATACTAGCTAAGGTCAGGATACACTATTGATTTGTATGCTTGCGTCATAGCCTTTGTAGTATCATTTCCAACCCTACAGTCTCTGTCACTTTTCCTCAGCTAGCCAGGGGCACTCAGGGTGCCATACAGCACTTCTTCCTCTGCCACCTCAATTCCACCCCTTCTTTCTTACCTCTAGCACAGTTACAACAGAACACGTATCCACATTACCATATGTGTTGTAATTAAAAGGGGTTTATTGCAATTGTAAACCTTCTGTCTAACTGTAATGGTTTCCCTTCCCATGGTGGCAAAGTTTGTTCCTGCTGTCGAGCTGTGATTTGTGTAGGTTTTAGGCTTTGTGTGTAAGGTCCTTTTCTTCTTAGAGAGGAGCAACAAGTGCTAAAAGCACCCATCTCCTTTGTATGAATACTCTAACACAGCACCAATTTGATTTAATGGCATTCTGCAAGATGCAATAGTTTTCAAGGTCCTGTCCCAGATGAGAAGGGGCTTTGTAACGTGGTCTCTCACTTCCTAGAGTTTTATCCTGTAGGCTCCCGAAACTAAAAGCAGAACACCTCAAGGTTACTGAAACTCCTCCAGCCTCATGGTGTCTGCTGAGCATCTCCTGCACACAATCCCATTTCAGAGTGGAGGAGTGGAACTAGTGTCATTCACATTAAACATTGGGTCGTGTGGGCAGACCACATGCATGGGCAGACCCAGGAGGCTGGCAACCAGGAGCTACTGCCAAGATCTATGGGGTTTGCATGTCCCTTGGGTCTGACTGCACTATCAAACCAACATTCATTATACAGGAGCTTTAGGCACCTGCCTAGCAGTGCAAGGACTGAGCAGATGTGAACTGTTTGTTAGGTTTTTTGGGTGGGAGGCTACATCTGAGGTGGCATTCAAAGATCTATGCCCAGATCTAGTTTTTAAGACATTACTCAATAGCTTAAATTTATCCAACTTTTCTAGGTGCTAACAGGCTTAGTCAAACCTTCAGTATGTCTGCTCATTTATTGCTAATAAGTAAGAAGTGCTGATGAATAAGCTATTTTAATAGGTATTGTGGACTACAATAGCAGATAGAGCACTTGTCTGCCTCATAGAACAAAATACACTGGAGTACAGGTCAGTGACATGCTCTGTGATTTATTACTCAGGGTTTTGTCCATAGTGGGAACATAACCATTTTGTGATTTTGAACAAAAATAATAAATCTGATTTCATTTAGGAGTTTTCCACATCTAGTGTGTCCTAAAATTGTTCAGCTGTGATCAGCAAAGAAGTAACTTCATTACCAGTTTTATTTAAATCTGAAATATGTTAAATATGTGTGCTAAACATTTTTCTCTTCAATCTGGCATCCTACAGAAACACTGCAGCTGGGCAGTGCACTCCCAGCTCTGTCAACAGGAGCATTACCATTGCTTCAGTGGGAACAAGGCCGAGCTCATAAATCCAGGGTGAAGACATCGCTGTCTCTTCCCTGCGTTCTTGGTAGTGTTTTTGCTCCTCTCCATCCAACATCATGCTTAGTCACCATCAGCAGGTAGATTGTGTAATATCCGTTCAGAGACAAGTGTACTGAAAACAGTTCCCTAGGTCAAGGTCATAGCTTAGCTCCTAAAGGAAAAACACTGCCGTAAAGGAGCACCCTCAGTACATACAAACATGGTCAGGGTTGCATTTCAAAGCCGGGACAAGAGCAAGTCTCAAGAGCCTGTTGCAACTTTGATCCACATTCATCCATGCAGAAAAAGGGCTTATTGTTTTACAAAATACAATACCTTGGGGGTTACCTTCTCAGAATCTGGTACCTGTAGACCCTAATCTTTTCTAGCCTTAGCCCCTGTAATCCATATTCAAGGTCACTAATAATTAGAGATGCCTGGTTTTTGGAGGTGTTGGACTCTACAGCTCCCTTTAAGTTGTTAGTTTAGGTTGGGGTTGGTTTTTTTTTTTTTTACATCGTGGTGATACTGCAATATAAATGTGCATAAAGGAACTTTGCACATGAAGAGAGTTGCACCAAACATTTGTCATTGTTGCCCCTAGAGGATGAACATTGACAACACTAACACCAAGTACTACTAATGCCTCTCTCAAAGACTGTTCTTTTCAAAGTGTACGTGTATCCATAGCAGCAAACTGACTGTATCATTAAAGTCCAGTAGACTTGGGAGTCTACTACCAGGAAATGCAAGTGCAAACCTTGCAGATAAAAGAAATATTAAAGGCTTTTGTTTCTTTGTTTTCCGCTGTGTCCCAGTGGATATATGTACATGTGAAGTGCAGTAAGAGGAGTGTTAGTTTCGTATGTGTAGTTTGATACGCATTGTTTCACATCCCCCAACATCCTGGCTTTTAAAAATTTGAGAAGTCTTTCTTGGAGAGCACCATTCACTAAGGGCAGCATGTAGCTTGGCACTATATAGGTCTGACTGAAGTCCCTTGGTATTCTAATACAATTAACAAAAATACCGTTGATGTAGAGTATCAGATATTTCAGAAACCCCCCGAAGCACCAATTAATTCTATTCATATTTTATCAAGAAAGCCTATGAAAGCAATATTTTAACCCTTGCAAATTCCCAAGGACCTAAGTTACTGCTAGAGAAATGCGATAGATTCTTTTGTATTTCTTTTTAACATTCCAGAGAGAGGAAATGGAAGTGGTCTCCAAAATCCTTCAAGCCTTAGGGTTTTTTACATCTGCCTGATAGAGCTTCAGGACTTGCAAAGACAAAGTCAATTCTGTGTTACAACTCCAGGCAATTTGTTCCCTTCCACTAAGGAAAGTCACTGGGATTTCACTGGTATCAACTAGTTCCATGAATTTGGCAAGGCAGCAGCCTTGATCCCCTTAAAACTTTCCCAGCATTAGTGTCTTCTGAATCTTAGAAAGTTTTGTGTTGCACTTGGCACAAACCCAAAGAGTTCTTAGATGTTAAGCTGCCATATTCCCGGATTCTTCTTGCATTTGGTTTAGCCTCAAGCAGGACCCAAGAAGGACTTTCCCAGCAACTACATTCCCGGCCTGCCGAGACCTGGAACTTGGTCCAACCGGCCTTCAATGACCTTCCTACTTGGCCTAGAATCATAGAGGGATTGAACCTAAGTAGACAAAGGCACTTAGGGGTATGAGCTGAATCCAGGTTTTGGCAGAAGACTAGCATTGGGTATTGGAGGGTATCTGATCAGATGGGCAAAACATCTAGAAGTGAAAAGCAGGCATGGAAAACTTACGTGTTTTATAAGAAAGGAAGTTACTGGAGATCAGATTGGAGAAGACATTAGATGGAGACATGTGAAAACCAAAGAACTGGATGGGCTCAGGCAGGAGCCAAGTGACTTCAGGAGGTGATTTGGAATGAGAAAAGCAGAAGCAGTATCAAGACTTTCTGAGACCAGTATGAAGAAGCCTGAAGAAGGAACAAATGGACCTGGCTGACTGAGAAGATACAAATAAACAAGAGAGGAACTGGGTCATTCACATTAAACATTGGGTCGTGTGGGCAGACTAATCTGTGCTTGTCCCAGGGGTAGAGGAAGGTTTTACGCTAACCTTGCACTTGCCTGATCTTAGCTCAGCCCCTGGCACAAATCATAGATGCTGATGGAATGCCTGCAAGCTCAAGGGGAATAGCAGCACATCTGCAACTATGCCTATTTTATCTAAAAGGCAGCTTGGGATCTACATCAGCCAGGAGCTCCCTGGTTGCCAGAGGAACCTGTGGAGGCCAGACAAGCAGCCTGGGTAACACACACACAAACAAATACCAGACCATTAACTAAACATAAAATGAAACAGGCATGCCTTGGTCAGTGACCTAAGGGGCAGCATGGCCCCACTCTCCAGCTACCACAGAAAGCTGGGTTCTGAGGATAAGGCTGATCTGAGAAACTCCAAAGAAATTCACTTCAGGAATCATGAGCAAAAAACACCCTAATTCCTTTTAAATCCTGAAAGAAGTCATAAAACCAGAACTCTTAACACTTGTGAGCATAACACAGCTGCCATTGGTTGGCTCAATGTTGGCTTGGACCATGCTTCTGCTTCTCTGCCATCTTGGACATGCGATATTACAAGTTTCAGTGTGTAAGAAGGAAATGCAGAAGCTTCCCTTACCTCCATATTTAATTTTCAAGGACTTCTCTCCTTTGGGATAATTAGACAGTAATTGGGACAAGCTGCAAACCCAGTATAGCCAGGAAAATACATGTGCTAGAGCCACAAAAGCACAGGGATAGGTGTGTGCACATGGTAAAACTGTTCTGGATCCCTTTAGCTGACATCCCATAGATCACTTACAACTGTTAAATTGTCTAAAAAATAAGTATCAGTCAGCAGGGGGAACTGAGCATTCTGCTTTTTGCATCACTCATACTGGTGTTTCAGCTTCTTGCATCAGTTATACTGGTGCTTTAGAAAGAGCTGCTGTGAGCAAAACTGCCATCTTGCCAATACAGTTTTCAAGACACCTTTCCTCCAGGCAGCAGCTCCAAATCAAAAGAGAAAATACGTACGCCCTCAAAGCACACAGTTGAACACTAAGGATCTCCAAAGCAACAGTGAGGTGCATTTGCAGCCCTGGGCTGGGGCAAGCTCATATTGAGCCAAACTTCAAAACAAACTGTCATTAATTAGTAATCTCTAGAGGGCAGCCTCCCTCCTTAGTGCCTCTCACTATTTCCTCATCTCCTCAGCTAGCAGCAAAAACATTCCCAATTGCATCAGCTTTGATTACTCTTTAGAAGAGGAGATTCTCCTTTGGCTAACCAGGTTTACACTCTATGTGGCCACCAGGACTTTGTCACTTAAGGAATACAAGCAACCCTAAAAAACTGGAACACTACACAGATCAACATGATCAGAAAGAGCTGTGGCAGGATGAAGAATGATTCTTACACAAAGTTCTCCCTCCCTTCTTTGTTCCAGGCTGTTAGCCATTATAAATTAACTTGTCTCCCCTGTGGAGGCACTTAATTTGTACCTGACTCCTCCTAGATGCAAGAGGTAAAAGGGAAACCACCAGCAAAACCCACCCAACCAACAGCATTTTGGAAAGAGAGAAAAGTCTAACAGGTACTTCAGTCAGGTGTGTGATTTACTGGAACCAGCAGTTCCCACCAGCCAGATGGGATAGCCCAATGCCAGTTCAATCAAGCTTCTTCAATTGTCAGCTCATGGTCAGTTGCTTCCTCAATATTTTTAAGTTGACGGAGCAGCCATTCTCTTTCTTTCTCTCTCTGTTACAGGAAAGAAAATACTTAGTTAATGTAATTAATTTGAATGTCACCTACTTTCAAAATCAAACACACACAAAACATATACAAAGGCATTATGAACCCAGCTGGATTTTGGCTGAAGTTCTGCTTTTGTCTTAAGCTATGAAGCCTTTACTGTCAGAGCAGGCAAGTTTTCATGAGTTTCCAACACACCCATGAACAATACAGTACAGGGGAAAAAAAAACAAGCCAGAATAGAATCTGATGGCTTCACTGATGTGACAGCCTTTGGTATCTAACTCTGCTGCCTCCCTGGCATTTCTATGGGCTCTCCACAGGGCCCTTGCCAATAATGAATGTTCCAGGAAATTGAGTTCTTGTGCTCTGTGAAACAGAAAAATAAAGCCCTGCATAAGGTCTATTAATCTGGGCTTCCACCAGGAAACCCTTCACTAATCAAAGGACTGCACACAAGACTGCATTTGCAAGAACTGGCGTTCTTTTTAATAAAGTGCTATGATTTGGATTAAGCAAGGAAAGAAGCAGATCGTTTGTTTCTCCAGTTTTAATTAACTTGCCAACATTAAGAAACTCGAGAAATCAAATCACTGATTTCTTCCCCTTCTTAAGGTTCTTTTACAGAAAGATTGATGTATTAAAATGTATCACTGTATTAAAATGTATTAAAAAAGTACTTTTGCACTAGCATACACAACTAGTCATGCAGTCTCACAAGCTGAAGCAAGTACAAGCCTGGAAAACTGCATCCCACCTAGCCTGTGATTTAGGGATGATACCACAGAGCATAGCAGGTTACAACCCTATTCATGAATGCATGTTCTCACTGGTAAGTTGTGGAGATGTTCTATAACTAGAATATGCCCATGTTACTAGAAAGATCTGTATATAGTCAGCACCAGTAAAAAATTGTACAGCTTAGCTATTCCATAACTAAGGGAAAACCATTACCACAAGAGCTTTATCAACTTTCTTCTTTCTTCTTTTTACTACTGGGACATCTTTTATCCCTGGTATTCCAGTAAGAAGCCATGAAGGTCCACTCTCTGGAATTACTGTAGCCTCCTCAGAGGCTTTGGTGGAAGCCTGAGCTTCCAAGCTTGGCATGACCTCATCATTTGGCTCTTCATCTGATTCACCAGAGGCAAACACTGTGGAAAGCCTTCTCCTAGAAAACATGACCTGAGAGTTTTGGCTTAGCTCTTCTTTCGATTCTTGTGAGTCAAACACTGTTGAAAGCCTTTTTGGGGACATGTGAGGGATATACACTTCAACATGTGCCATTGATAATTGAGCTAATGATCTACTTTGATTTGATTTTGGCACTGGAGAAACACAAATTCTCTTGCTGGAATTTTGGTCCTTGATTGACTGATCTGTTAGTTCCATAAGAGATGGCATTGATCCGGTAGGCATTGAATCCACTGGAGTGCTGTGTTTCACCAATCTCTTTCTCAGAGATCTTTTAACATTCAGAATAGAATCTTCTTCCTCCGACATCTTGAAATCAGGTTAATCACCTTAAGAAAACAAGAAAATTCATTGCTCACATAGAAAGAGATGTCATGTAAGGCATTCAGCTGCCATAAAACCAAATCCAAGGTGTTTTTAGTTTCCTATTACCTTTATATGGTATATATATATATATATCCTCTGTATTGGTTAGTGTTGTTCAAGAGTTTGGAAGAGCCATATTGAAAACAGAACACTGGAAGACAGCTTATCACACTGAGAGCATTTACTCCTGTCCCAGCCCTCTGCATGTGGAGCTCCACATATGATAGAATTTTTTCAAGATACCACCTTAACTGCAACACAGAATCACAGAATGGTTTGAGTTGGAAAGGACCTCAAGACCATCCAGTTCCAACCCTCTGCCACGGACAGGGACACCCCACAATAAACCAGGTTGCCCAAGGTTCTGTCCAACCTGGCCTTGAACACTACCAGGGATGAAGGATCCTTTGGACAACCTGTACCAGCACCTCACCACCCTCATAGGCAAGATCTTCCTTATATCCAACCTGAACTTCCCTTACTTAAGTGTGAACCCATCACCCCTTGTCCTGTTGCTACAGTCCCTGATGAAGAGTCCCTCTACAGCATTCTTGTAGGCCCTATTAGGATATTAGAAGGCTGCTATTAAGACAGTGTTTTGTCCTTCTAAGTATATGAAAGAAAAATAAACTTTGGGGTTGCAACTGTTAACACAGGACAGGCAGCTGAAAACTGTTAGATGCCAGAGGGGTTGCCATAACATAGCAATATGTTAAGTGCTCTAGAGAGACATGCAGAGAAGTTCTGGATTCAAGCAAGCATCTCAACTCAATTGCCATTTTGTTTCTCTTAATTTGTTAGAGGGAGCTCAGAAGCCTCTCATTCCCTCTTACTTGTCATGTGACTTAGTCATGCTGATACTAAACTTTGGTCCTAAAGCAACCGTGTTCTCTGCAGGTCTGCTCTCAAGTGAATTTACAGCAATGGCAAGATTGGTTTTGCTGGTAGCATTTCCCCCTTCCCATTTACCAACACCCACCAACAAGGAACTTGACTTAATATACATGGAGAAACCCAAGAGAATGTATTTAGTTTAAGGTACACAAGATAAATATCTTAATTAGACAAGCAGTTAAATACTTCTAGTAACTGTTGAATTCTGTTTTCATGCAGCAGTTCAGATATTTCATGCAGCTTGACCACATAAAGCTCATCAACCAGGCAGTGAGTTTTAAGTGCCCATATTCTAAGCCCCATAGATCAAAGCCCTTGGTGGGGGCTTGGGATGAGGAATGGGACAACAGGACAACAGTGAAGGAAGTACAAGAGGATGTATCTGCTGAAGCAAAAAGCATTAGTTCTCTATTCAATGTCAATGCTTTGCACCTGTGTAGAGACAGTTTCACAGCCACTTTTTGTTTCTAAGGAACAGGAAGCAACAGGCAGAGCATTGACTCTTCTGTACAGGAAGAATCAGGGGTTTTGTGGTTTTGTTCTCCTAGAGGTGAAGGAGAACCACCATTATTACTTTACGTGGGTACACATTTTTCCCCTCCTTCTTTAGCAGTGCTAGCTTCCGTGACACATTATAAGCGGCTTACACAAGCTGCCTTTTCCTTTGCTGTTCAGCCAGATTGACTTCCCTTAGTCCTTATCATAGAGACTTACTGCTAGAAAGTCTTCATGACTGAACTTTGAAAGGGAATAAGAAGGAGTTTGCAACCACCCCTTTCCAAGCCCATTCTCAGCTCTACATTTTGATGCCCTTCTCTTACTCATTAAAGTTTAGATGGTCAATTAAAAGCTATTTCTCTAAAGTTAGCATTTAAAGAATGCCTTCAGCCAACACTTCTGAGGAAAACACAAGAAGTTGGCTTTTTTCTTCTCACACTTTTCTGTGCTCTGGACATACACTTATATACAAGCAATAAACCCATTTTAACCTGTTGCTTTAATAGAGCCACTATAGACAAAGGAGAGAAGTCTAAAAACCATCAGAGAAAGATTAACTGCTAAAAAACACCAGAATCCACTCTGGTGAATGCACCGTGCAGTAACTTTGCAAAGCTACAAGAGAAAACAAGCTTACCAGACCTGCCAGGCTCCAACAACTCCCTCCACAACTCAAGTGATTTGATTTCAGCTGCTACTTCACTTCTAGCCCTGTGAGCCTCCCATCATCCTTTGCTGCAGAAACTTCTAAATCACACATTTAGCATCTAAGTATTTTCAGCTGCTAAACTGAACAAATCACTAAATAGAAACACATGATGAAGCATCACAGGAACAATGGGCTGGTCCACTTACGTGCTATGATTATTGCTGTTCAATCTCTGCTGCTTGCTGCCCATTTCAATGACACAGATACATCTAGTGGTTAATTGGCCTCACATGGCTGCTAAAGGCAGATTGAGGATCTGTCAGAAGAGAGATGTATGCTGGTGGATGGATGGATGGATGTTGATGGGGTGTATTTGTTGCCATCCTTTCTTTATTTTCTCCCTGCTTCTCCTACCCCAAAAAATAAACAAGAAAACAAATACTCAATCTGCCATGAAAAAACTCTTCTGTTGAAGAAGAGTGAGAATAAACTTCAGGTTATTTTACTGCAGTCTAAATTTCATTGTGTTTGCAGCTAAGAACTGTGGAAATGGAAGCAGTTTATTTTGAAGCAAGGGGTTTCAAAATACCAGCTCTTAGATGGAAACTGCATGGGTCAAAAATGGCATGGTTCAGGTGGAAGGATGTAGTTTTTGTCAGCAGAGGGAAAGCAGCTGGACTGCAAGGGGCAAGCTGAATTGTAAGCCAGCCCTGTGGTGGATGGCAGTGAATAGCTGATATCACGTTACTCATTGAGGGAGCATGTGCACAAATACTGGGATAGCCCCTTTGGACAAAGCATGACCTGTGGACCTTTATTCAAAATCTAAGCTGATCTGATCAGACAGACCTAATGTCAGGGCTTTATGTGGGTGACCTGAGGTTGTAGAGTGCCTCTAGCACAGACAGAGGGGTGAAGGGCTGATCTCGCCGGGATTTGAACCTGTGGTTCCAGGGAGTCTGAGCATTTCAAACCTAATCATAAACCACCCTCTATTGCCGCATTAATAATTGCAGTATGAATAGAGAATTGGAGCTACCAGTTAGATATTTAGGAATAACAGTCTGGCAGTATATGGGGAAAGTTGCTAGGTTTAAATTATGTGCCCCTAAGGAACTGAAAGAGAGCTTGAGAAATGGAGGCACTTTACAATCACATGGATTGCACGAGTAAACATCTTGGAAATAAATAGTCTGTCCAGGATAAGCTATTTATTTCCTATACTCCCAGGGGAGGTTCCTACAGGAATATTTTGAGTACTCAACAAAAACTATTTTGAGATATATGTGGCTGGGCAAGAAAAAAAAGAAGAGACAAAATTCTCAGTCCTTTCTAAACACAGGAGAGGGTAGACCAGCCCTTACCTCATTTTGAATGTGAGCAGTTAATTTTCAAACTAGTGGCCTTGTGGCGTGGTGAGCAAACCCACCAGGTCAGCCATACTGTAACTTGCAGGGCTTGGCAAGCCAGCTCTGTATATAGCACAGAGCAGAGTGATGTCTTGACCGAGTGTTGCAATGTTTGCGCTGTCCTGCTTTGTCAGTGGGACTTAATACAGTCTCTCGCAGTGAGGCAGTGATGCAAACTACGCTGCACAGCATGAACCTGTGTGAGACCCACCTTTGTGACAGGTCTGAGCAAAATTGACATCATCTCATAACATCAAAATTGGCATCATCACAGAATCAACCAGGTTGGAAAACCTCTTTCAGCTCATTCAGTCCAACCGTTCCCCAGCACTAACCCATGGCACTGAGGATCTCATCTACAAGGTGTGTGAACACTTCCAGGACCCTGATCCAACACCTGACCACCCTCTCAAGGAGGAATAATCTCCAGTCTAAACCCCTCCTTGTGAGGCTCAAGGCCGTTTCCTCTTGTCCTGTCCCTTGTTCCTTGGGAGCAGAGACCGACCCCACCTCACTACAACCTCCTCTCAGGCAGCTGTAGGGAGCGATCAGGTCGCCCTCTCTTCTCCATCGGAACCCCCCAGGTCCCTCAGCCATTCCCCATCACACTGTGCTCCAGGCCCTGCTCCAGCTCCATTGCCCTTCTCTGGCTCCTCTCCAGCCCCTCAATGTCTCTCTTGCAGTGAGGGCCCCAGAACTGAACACAGGATTTGAGGTGCAGCCTCACCAGTGCCCAGCACAGGGGCACAATCACTGCCCTGGCCCTGCTGCCACACTGGTGCTGATACAGCCCAGGATGCTGATGGCTTCTTCATGGCTGCCTGGGCACAAACTGCTCATGTTCAGCTCTGTCAGTCAGAACCCGCAGGTCCTTTTTAGAAGGTCCAGAGAAGAGCTTTGTGGATCACATTTTGCACAAGTGGAGGAGAAGGTCCACAGTGTTTTAGGAGATTAAGATCATTCCCTAAAATCTGCTCTCCTACATGGCAGCCATCAGTTACAGAAGGCAGCTGCAGGCCCTGTGACTGAGGTTGGAATCAGCTTGACTGATGTAAAGCAGATTCAATGAATCAATGGAGGGGTAGTGTATCAAATAAAACATTAATGATGCAGCAGTAGTGATGAGCTATAACTCTTGAGTACCTTCCTTCCCACAGGAGGTTGTAGCATCTCCATTCCAAAAGTAGAGAAAACAGACTTGGAAACCAAGGGCCTTTTTCTTGTTTCCTGCTAGTCTGCCTTCCCAGTGAAGTGATAGAACAGAGCAGAAAGGCTCTACTCATGTCAATCTGTACCTGTGCTTTGTAGAAGGGGCTCTGATGAGCTTGTGGTACCATATCTCATTGGAATGAAAGATGTCTGCCTAACACTACAGTCTGCCCTCTCAAAGAAGGTGGTGGGGAAAGTTATTCTGGCCATCAAAGGCGGCAGTGAAGTGGCAGATGGAGGTGGAAGGACAGCAAGAAAAGAAGAGAGATAGAGGCATTTTGGTATCTTGGTATGGGCTTCCCCATTCAAACCATTGTGTAACTCACTGTTGTAACCATGAGGATCAGCTCTGACACTTTTTCCCTCAGCCATTTTGATCTTATAACAAAGGCTGTGGGTGACAGTGATTGTGATAAGTATTGGGAGGAAATGTTTGTGAACTGCGTCAAACAGAAAGGCATTATAATGCAGCCATAAACACCTCCGAGGACCAGGACTGTAGGAAGTGAACATTGATCTTGGGAAGCAATGACTCCACAAAAGGTTCAGTGTAACCCATGTTGATTTTGACACCTTCCCTTGTCTGACCTTTGCCATCCCTGACTCATCCACACACAGTTCTGTCTCATACTGACATCAAAACACAAGCCTGCTACACGGTGCTATTTATTTCCTGGGTACAAAGGAGTTTCCCCAGAGTCCCACGCACCATGCCAAGTCGTACTAAGTGGCTACTAACAAAGTGAGACTTTGTTAACTCCTTGCATGTCCCCAGCAAGAGGAGAGCGGCATCACAAACCTGCCATCACCTGGTTCCTTCCAGTCTGTTATCACGGTCATCTAGAATACAGCTCTCAGGTGAGCACACTGCAATGGACCCTGAGAGCCAGAGTTTCTGTTGCCAAAATGCCTAGGGCATTTCTGCAGAGATGCTGCTGTAGCTCTTCATACTGCTGTGATCATTAGGACACGCCTGAAGCGAAGTGTCAGCATGTATGTCTGTCTTGCATTCAGGGCACGTGGAAATAGAAGCCTATGAAAACCTGATGAAATTTGTCATTGCAAGTTGCATTGTCCATGCAAGTCATGCAGAACAAGACCATAGTGGTGTAATCACTGTTTTGTGGATACAGAATATCCAGCAACAGCTCCAGAAAGCCTGTATGACCTTGCCTGTAATAAAAAAAGTTGGCTTGGCTTCCAGGATCAGAGCAGGCTGATAGAAGAGCATGTACTGGTATGAAGGTGGACTGATACTGAAATACAGCTTAAGGCAGCATGTTTGGTTCCTCATTCTTTCTAAATAACAAAATTATTGATAGAGAACATCCTGGAGGATCTGGGGATTCCAGGAAACCTTTCCTGGTGTGATTTGGGAAGCTGAATCCACCATAGTATGAAGCATCTTAGGATATCATCCCCCAAAATATTTATAGAAATCACATCCTATTTTGAGTTGGAAATGACCTTAAAGCTCATCCAGTTCCAATCTCCTGCCCTGGGCAGAGACATCTCACACCAGACCAGGCTGCTCCAAGCCCCATCCAACCTGGCCTTGAACACTGCCAGGGATGAAGCAGTCACATCCCCTCTGGGCACCCTGTGCCAGCGCCTCAGCACCCTCACAGGGAAGAACTCCTTCCTTATATCCAACCTGAACTTCCCCTGTTTCAGTTTGAACCCATCA
>JASSUY010024206.1:0-17521 GCA_032466535.1 Forpus xanthops | reverse complement strand
GGCTGCTATGAGGTCTCCACGCAGCCTTCTCTTCTCCAGGCTGAACAGCCCCAACTTTCTCAGCCTATCTTCATACAAGAGGTACACCAATCCCCTAATCACCCTCATGGCCCTCCTCTGCACTTATTCCAACAGTTCCATGTCCTTTTTACGTTGAGGATACCAGAAATGCATGCTCCAAGTGAGGTCTCACTATAGCAGAGCAGAGGGGCAGGATCACCTCCTTCGACCTGCTGGACACACTCTTTTTGAATGCAGCCCAGGATACATTCGGCTTTCTAGACTGCGAATGCACACTGATGGATCATGTTGTTTCTCATCAACCAACACCCCCAAGTCCCACTCTGCAGGGCTTTTCTGAATCTATTCTCTGCCCAACCTGTGGCTGTGCCATGTACATGCATACACACAAAGTATGTATGAAAGATACAGAGCATGCAGCAAAATTACATGCACAAATACACACTGCATGCAGCACATCTACTTAAAATGGGTAAAAATCATTGGACTACAGAATAGTTTGTAGTAAGTTGACCCTGGCTGAGTACCCCTCTACCATTCCCTCTTCTCAGCTTGACAGGAGACAAAAAATATTCGCAAGGACATTGGTTGAGATAAGGACAGGAGATCACTCACTGATTACTGTCATAGACAAAACAGATTCACATTGGAGATGTGAAGTAAAATCAAAACATATCTTCTCCCCACCCCCTTATTCCTGGTCTGAATTTTATCTCAGAATTCTCTTTCTTTCTACTTAGTGGCAGTGGAGGAAAGAGAATAAGGTATGGGTCAGTCCATCACAATTTGTCTCTGCAACTCCTTCATCCTCAATGTGGGGTCCCTCCCCCAGGAGTCAGTCCTCCAAAACTTGTTCAGTGTGAGTCCCTTCCATGGGGTGCATCCTTCAGGAACAGGCTCCTCCAGCATGAGACCTTTCCACGGGTGCAGTCCTTCAGGAACAGACTGCTCCATCGTGGGACCCTTCTGTGTGTACAGTCCTTCAGGAACAGACTGCTCCAGTGAGTAACCCTTCTATGGGATGCATCCTTCAGGAACCGTGTAACTCCTCCACAGGGTCACAAGTCCTGCAGCAAACCTGTTCCAGTGTGAGCTTCTCTCTCCATGGGGCCACAGCTCTTGCCAGGAGCCTGCTCCAGCCCAGCCTTCCCGTGGGGTCACAGCCTCCTTCAGGCATCCCCCTGCTTCACTGTAGGGTCCCCCCTGGGCTGCAGGTGGGTGTCTGCTCCACTGTGGACCTTTATGGGGTGCAGGGGCACAGCTGCCTCACTATAGCCCGCACCATGGGCTGCAAGAGGAATCCCTGCTCCAGTGCCTGCAGCACCTCCTCGTCTCCTTCTTCACTGACCTGGCTGCCTTCAAAGCTATTTCTCTCCCATGTTCTCTGTCTTTGTCTACAACTGCTGCTGTGCAGGCATTTTTTCCCCCTGTTCTTAACTATGCTATCCCAGAAGTGCTACCACTGTCTCTGATGGGCTCAGCCTTGGCTGGTGGGTCTGTCATGAAGCTGTCTGGCATTTTCACTGTTGGTCACAGGGGAAATTTCTAGTAGCTTCTGTAGCCCCCCCTCACTCTCCACTACTAAAATCTCACCATGAAAACCTAGTACAAACCATCTTTTGGATCTCATCTTTAATTTGCAAATTCAAAGAATTGCGGTTTTGTTTGTTTAGTAAATAGAATTCATTATAGATAGAAAGCAATAGCATGTTAGGAATACCACTGAATACTGCCATGTGATGATGAACTGTGCAATAGAATAGCATCAAAATGGCATATTTTTCAGATTCAACCTTCCCAAAATATTTTTCATTCCAGTGAATTTACCATGTTCAAATTTGCAAAAATATTTCCTTACATTAGAAATACTGCCTTTTTAAAATATGCTATGGTCTTTTATCCTGTTCTAAGAATTTTCTTTATTCTTGCTTTTCCTTGTTCTTTATTCGTCATTTTGGTCAGTTCTGCTCCTTCTGAAGAAGGCCGTCATCTTCTTAAATTGCTACAGATTTTCTGTGCAGAAAAAGCTTTGAACATAGGGAAAGTTGTTCTGTATTACAGTTGAGTCTAGCTGTAGTTAAAATGAATGCCTCATTCGTTTACTCTGAACATAGAAAGCAACTTTGCAGTTATTTGAGTAATCTAAAAGGAGGTATTGACCTTGAGAAAAACTTTAGTTGAATCCATATTTACTTATGTTTCCATATTTAGAAATTTCAGCAATACACTTTTTCTCCACCAGCAGCTTTAAAGTACATCAGGTCTGGATGAAAAGGATAAGTCAAAAACAGTTTATAAATTATCTGTAGGATGCAGGTTTCTGAATGCACATGGCTGAAAATGTGAAAAAATTGCACTTTTTAATCTCCCTGTGGTCAGCTTCATGATACTGCTAGATATTCTGCTCTAGATACTTGTTTGAAGTGGTTCACTGGTGGGGAGGAAAATGGGCAGGTTTTCATTTCCACTTTGCAATAGTGTGGCTTTTTATTGAACTGGCCCAAATCCATTTCCATTTTGAGGAGCAATAAGCAAAACAATGAAGCTTTACTAAGATATAATGCAGGGCGCACAATAAAAAATGTGTGCAAAATAAAGAATCATAATGTTATCAAGGGGAGCAGCTATGCTTGATGAAGCAGTTTCAGCTTTGTAACTCAAATAGCAGAGACAGTGTGTTGTGGAGTAGAAACATACATACCAGCATGCTTTAACAGAACATGTCAAAACAGGATTTTGCTTTCTTACCACTGTTGCAGAGCTGATTACACCTTTGTCTTTTCAGTACCTCTGACTACATTCCTGAAATGTTAGGTGTCTTTCATTGTCTTTGCATATAACTTAAGATGTTCTTCACTCACACTGAGCAGAAAGCACTGCTACAGGTAGTCATACCAAGGTGTTCCATCTATTATACCTACCCAGCAGTGTTCGAGAGAGGGAAAGGTTGTAAGAAATTGAACATCCAGTGAGTGACACATTCCCTTTCTGGCTTTAGCAGTCCCCAGCTTTAACAGTGCCAGCCATAACAGTCTTTCTGAGTGAGGGATTGCATCTCAAACCCTGTGTCCAGGTCTTAAAACATGCACTAGGCTTTTTTTTATTTTGCTTTGTTTTCATCCAGGTAAATCCTTACCTCTGTGACTGCCTCTGATGATCATGCTCTCAAATCCCCGTGCCACACTGCTGACTAGCAGCTATTAAAACAAATTTGTTTGAGGGTCTGTTTCCTTGTTTGTTCAGTAACCGGAACAAAACAGCAGGTTAAGGGCTTTTAAAACAATCGGCCTACAGACATATCTGGTCTCACATTTTGCTTTCCTTCAAGCACAGTCAGATAAGCATTCTTCTTGAGTTATGGAAATGCAGCTAAGTCAGATGATGTCTAAAACTGCTTGTCCTAGTAGCCTCTGACTTTCTTAAGTTGCATAAATCTGATTCTAGGAGTCCCTCTGTATTTGCTGAGAGTTTCTGGGCAGTTATCATAAAGATCAACAGTCTCTTTGCTTCAGCCCCTCTGGAGAATTAAGTCTCTGGGGGTTGAAATCGTTTTGTTGTTTTATTTTTTTCCTTGGACTGATGAAAAACTATATAACAGAGGTTTATCCAAGAGAACATCACATAATACTTGCTCAGTGGCTTGGAAAGCTACACATATAAGATCCTTCTCATGAGCTGTCCTAGCCCTTCTGAGGGTTTGGTGTGTGCTGGCCATAAGAAGCTTAAAATCATTATCATTTTTTGGTCTTATGCAAAGTCCTTTACTGGTACCTCTTTTCAAGGCAAAAAAAATGTCTGATTTTAAACACAGTCTCAAAATACATGATATTATCATTAATTAGTGAAAATAAAGGTATAATGGAAGGGAATTTCCAGTTCACTAAACATCAATCTAACTGAGCTGACCATTAGAAGAGAGCTGAGGCTATACTTTAAGCTACCAGATTTTAAAAATTTACTGAAGCTGTTAAACTTTGCTAGTTTCCAAGAGATAAGTGACATGATTGAAGAATGCTGTTCGCCTGGAACACAAAATTCAGTCAGAAAGACACACATGAAACTCAGCTAAAATAAGATCTTATTTAACTTTCGTTTTCTACAGAAAGACATTATTTTACAGAGTTATACAAGTTGTCCTACTGTAGGAAATGGAGGTGCTAAGATATGGGGAAGTAAAGGGAAAGTAGAAAGGAAATAGAAAGCAAATATGCTTCTCCAGAAAATCAAACAGCACAAGTTTCGCATAAAGAAATGTACAGGACACAGAGACAATGCCTCTCTTTGTGTACTGGTATTTAGAATTCAGACACAGAAGAGGATTTTGCATGCACTGATTCACTGTAATTGGTCTTTAACAGAGAGGTTCAGAGCCCACATGATAAGTCTATTAAAATTACCAGTCCTGTTAAAGTACTGGAATGTATTGCCTTCCTTGATACGACTGACTCCACAGTTCAGAAATATTAAGCTACCACAGATGATTTTTTTTTTTCCAGAAAGAAAATGTTCTTTAATAAAAAATCCTGATAAATCTTTTTTTCAAGTCTCATATGAGACAATCCAAAAATGTGTTGCAAACATAAGAAACGAACTGCACAAAGATAAAAAGCTACTTTCTGCAGGAACATGGAGGATGTCTCTGGAGCTATTAAGGGAAAGATGAGGGGCAATGGTAGAGGCAGGGTAGTTTAGGAAAAGAATGGTGGGGTAGCTGTTTTGTTTGAAGTTATCCACAAGCCGTTTGCCATTGAAATATTGAAAATGACATATAAACTGTCAAAAATGGAGCACATTTTCTTCTTCTTTTTCTTTCCTCAAGTAATAAAAACATCAAGCTTTAGTTTTATATATGTGAATCTTTGGGAAAATTCTTTTATTATGAAAGAATTTATGTTCTCACTATCAGAATATGAGCACGTAAAAGCAGTACGGCTTGCTGCTACAGCTATGTGCATCAGTTGTATCTGAAGATACCCAAAAAAAAAAAGTTTTTCAGACTGTTTTGAAAACTCTACTTAATTTCTCTACTTCAAGAAATACTTCTTCCCAGAACATGAGACTTTTTTTATTGCTTAGAATTTAGGACTTCTGTCTGATGGATTTCAACAGGAAGCTTTAGCACATACCTAGCTTTAAGCTTTATAGTACCTCCACTGACTTCACCAGCGTGTGTCATAGCACAGATCTGTCATATGGATCAAAACCTAGCTTGGAGACAGAAAGTAGAGTGTGGGATTAAATGGTCAATTTTAAATCGTAGCAAAAGGTTAATAGTAGGGGCCTCAAGGCCCAAGAATAGGTGTCATGATGCTTAATGATCTGGAAAGGGGATGAGTAAGTGAGAAGCAACTTCTGCAGATGCCACAAAGATGCTTAGGACGATCAAGCCCAAGCTGTACTGTTAGCTTTTTCACAGGGGCCTAAAGAAGCCAAGAGGATGAGCAACATGATAATAGTAAACATTTTTTTCATTGAATACTGGTAAGTCGAAATCATCCTCAAAGGAGAAAAAAACAAGCAACCCATCCTGCATGATGCCTCAGCAAGATTCAAAATCAATTATCATATCATAGAATCATAGAATAGTTAGGGTTGGAAGGGACTTTAAGGTCATCTATTTCCAACCCCCCTACCAGGGGGAGGGACACCTCCCACTAAACCATGCCACCCAAGGCTATGTCTAACCTGGCCTTGAACATCACCAGGGATGAAGCATTCACAAGTGAACTTTAAAAAATATGTAACCTCAACTGTAAAAATTCAAATGCTAGATGCTTGGAGGTATATAGCTACAGTTAGACAAATCAGTGTTAGGAATGCAAAATGATTGGGTGATCACTATGTGTACTGAGCTAGATAGACCTTGGATATGATTCAACAGCATGAAGGCATGTTTCAGGCAGAAAAGGATCTTCAATGAGTAAATCTAAACATTATCTAGTAAAGAAATTAAAAATACTGTGGGTTTCCTTCCTTTACAATAAATAAAAATTGCTTCAGCTTTAACTTGATGGTTCTTTAATTCAGTTGTGAATACCTTTTCAAAAAGAAAGGTCAGGAGAATTAAATTAACTCAAGAGGTAGAAATATTGGTTCCACAGTTGTTGATAGCCTTTGAAATAAAATATACTTAAGTGTTTAGGGGAGATCCGATCCAAAAGATGGAGGGTGAGAACAGATATTTTGCAGCATTTACTGAGTCAAAGTAATGTCTTGAAAGCACAATGGGAAAAGCATTACTATTGTGAGAGTCATTTGATGCAAAACAGTGCATGCATTAGAGAATCAAAACAGAAGGGGAAAATTCTACCTAGAAAGAAGTACAGTCCTTAAAAAAGCGAAAGTCATCAAAGCAGAGAGAAGCAAAGGGCCTCTCCTTTGATTCTGATGCAAAGATTACACTGATGTTGGCTAGTGCACCACTGCCCAGTGATCACTAGGAGAGGACAGCATTCCTAACATACAGCTTAAATCAGGCTATAGGAACTGTGTTACATCTAGTTTCAAATACTATGTATAGTAAAGAAATTATACTTGAGAAAAATGTATACCTAATTGAAAAGAACTTGCCTTTAATGACGGGAGAAAAATCACAGAGAATTAGCATTTTATGAGGATATTTTACACAGATACACAGAAAAAATGTGAGAGTTATTATTGCTTTTGAAATATTGTGTCTCTTATTTTATAATTTTTCTGTGTATGTTTTATTCAGAAATTTCAATATGTTCCAATCATATTCAATGAACAGTAGAAAACTCTACTAATTATTTTCTGATTAGTTAATAAAGCACTGTGTAATGTAGAAGATAGTTTCTAAAACAACTAAGGAGATATGAACATTCAAATGTTTATGGAATTCACTTTCTCTCAATGGGAGACTAATTTCTGGGATTTTATCAAGCAAAATAAAATAAAATATATAAAACTACTTTTAATCTAAAACATATTGTGCATATCTACTTGTCTGTTTCTTGATCTAAGGCAAAAATGCCTCACTAAAATCCTTTTTTCCCAGTTCACAGCCCATCTTTCAGGTGGGAAAGGTTTTTAGTGGCAGAATAGGACAAAATCTGCCATCTCTTTTGCAAATGAGACATACAACAGCACAGAAACAGTGGCTGGCACTGGCTGCTTTCAAATCTGCCTCAGTGTTATTGCTCTGCTGGGATCTATTGTCAGATGGAGCCTGGTATAAATTTGGTCCCAAAATCAAGGATCAACAAATGATACCCTGACTTGGCCACAAAAGGTGGGAATAAGCTATGACTGCAGGACTGCAGCTGTGAGTGTGATACCACAAGGGATATGGCAGCTGCATGACAGTTGTTACAGCATCCTTCTGCAGATAAAGTGTTGTTAATTGAAAATCCCTCTGAATTTTTCCTGAAATCTGTCATCATTTGACCCAGCTGTAAATGAGTGCCTGATTGCTTATTCTGTGGAGCCGAAGGCAGTCAATTATGATGCTGTCCTTATCGTACACTTGTGTACTCCTGGTTAGAAAGACTGGTATGTCTGAACCAATTAAACCAGTGAACCATTTGGGCTTAGACAGCTCTTTGACCTCCACCTATAAAGGCATGTTAGCCCTGCCATCCATCAGTAGAAGTGCTGCAGGGCCCAATTAAGCTTCATTTTGCCTTTTAGACTGTTAATCCAGTACAGATACTACAGCTAGTTTACTTTTCAGATTGACAGACTTAGACCACAAACCCTGCTCTTTTAATATAGCCTTGGACGCAGTACTTTGTAGCCACTGTTTGTTGTGTGATAAGGGAAAATAATTATTTTCTAGTATATGTACATGCTGCAGAAAACCTATGATACTCAACTCTTAATTTCTCTGATATGTTATTGCTTGTACTTAATTCCCTATCAGGCTTCCCAGTTTTCTGGGCTACTTTTCAGGTGGGTAGTGGATGTAACACATTTTCAATCTTTGATTTTTGAAAACCTTCCATAAGGAGGCATCTGATGATCAAAGTGAGTCAGAGGATATCAGGGGATGCATATACTATATTCTAAACTCCATCTATTAGGAAAGAGAAAAAAAAAAAAAAGTGAAGAGTGATTTTCTTGCAGACAATTGGCAATGGCAACATTGGCACAATTTTCCTGAATAGATCAAATCTCATATCTTTTTAACCTCATATCTACTTACTTTAGTGGCAGAAATAAACATTTATCATTTGATTTTTGTTTTATTTCTCTTAGCCCTGCAGAAGTAACATAATTATTTGAGGCAGATGGATAGCATTCTGTCTTGAGCATCATCATCAGAATTGCTTGCTAAATCCCAATAGCTACACCTGTTCAGAAGTCTTGAAGGCAAAACCATCACAGAAATACCACTAAGGGCATAATTTAGCCCTCAGAAACTTTGTTACTGGTGATGATATGTGATGTGGAAACAAGCCTGCCTGTCTCTTGGACCCCAGAATAAGTTTCAAAGACTGGTGTATAGGAAAAGCTGCTTTTTTTTAGGTAAGCTCCTGGGCTGTGGAAATGAGTGTGATACCTGGACAGAAGGAGAAGACCTTCAGCTCAGAAAACGGGCCAGTTACACCATTAGTCTGGAAAAAGAAGGGATGACTTGAATTTCACCATGAATGCTATTAGCAGCCCTAGTGATCACTGTGTCAGTTAGACAGCTAATCCAAGTAGCAAACGTGAACTGATGATATGCAGGTAAATATTATGACAGAAAGCTTGCTAGGAAAAGATATCTTCTGTGAGCAAGTAATTTAATATAGGAGATTACTATTTCTGTAACACAAACTACATTAAGTACTTGGTGTCAGCAGTTTCAGTGTATTCTTTACTGGCGTAGTAAGTACGCCTGTAAAATCTGACTCATAGTATGACAGGATTAAACCGGTGAAACCAGTGGGAGACAAAAATTGTTTTGTAGCCTGTGTGGGGGAATATGAGGTACTTAACACCCGTCGCTCCCAAAAGCGATCATTATTCCCGCAGTGCCATCTACTGGTACAAACTCGCGGTCTACTGAAAGTCGCAAATTTCCATGGATCTCTCTTGCAGATTAATGATCTGATCCTGGTTTAAGATACAAAGAATATAAATAACCATTATTGTTCTAATAGCTTTTCTCATTTTACGTAATTTTATATTAACATTCAGGATTTCTTTTGTAGACAAATATTTAGTATAAAGTGTGCCATATGTTACAGAATGCTTTAAAAAATGAGCACATGTATTAAACCTCAGCTGGAAATAACCCTACTTAGCTTATATAAATACAGAGATAAACATTTTCTACTTTCTGCCTATGACAATGCAGATGTGTGTCTTATTTTCATAAAAAAAAAAAAAAAACAAATAGGCATGCTCTGTCTTGGATGTACTTTACAAATCTAATCCAAATTACTCTAAATTTTTGAAAAGTTCGTAGCTCTGTTAATATCTAATGATTCTCCTAGAATTCATATAAGAATTTTAGAACTTATGTGTGACTTCATACAGCTTGAAATCTGTACAGGGACAGTAATTACATCAGTTATAAATCCCTGAAATTTTAATAGGATGTAGGTTAGATCAGTCCTTCCATTGTAGGAACTGTTGGTGAAACACTGTGCTTCACATTCTGTAGGACCTTCCCTTGGGACAGGTAATATTGGTTGGCAGCTATTTTGACCCCAGTTCTAAACCTGCAGGAAAGCTTGCAAAGAATAATATCACAGCTTTTCCTTTTACTTACCTCTAAGTATGATAGTAGCAACAGTTTCCCCATACATCTCTTCAACTATGAAGCTCTGCAAGATTTATTCTTATGCTATTTAACATCATTCCATTAGTGCTTAGATGTGTTTTGAGGCACCATAAGCTTAAGTGCAAAAAAGGCAGTGATAACTCAATAATCATTTTATAAGAAACACAAAGCAGTATCTCCTTACCTTAACATCTAGATGAAAGTAGCATCTGGGTGAAAAAACAACTAACAGAAACAAAAAGTTGGTGTAAGTAAGCTTATTCTGAAAATTCCAGACCAGAACTTGTCATTTTTACAATATCATTTCTTAAATGATCATACACCCTAAGAGATAAATTGCCTTTGTGGCATTAGCCACTAGTTGCCCGAAGAAACAGTAGAACAGAAAATACACACAGACTTCTGTGCCCTATCCCAAGAAAGCAGCTTCTCATTTTAGACAAAAATTCATGATCTCCTTTCTTGTATGTGGGCATTTATCACAAGTAGGAAAAATGTCTGTGTTCTACATTAAGTTCTCAAAGGATTCGCAAAAGTAATATTTAGTTAACTACATTGAGGAAGTCAGGATCATCTAATTCTGTATTCTTCAAATGTCTGAGTTTCTGCTTTTTTACTGTTACTAGACATGGGGCTCAGTGGTCGTATATTCCAGTATCAGTCAGTTTTAACACAGTATATCTTCTAAAACAGGGTGTTTGAATGCGTACACAGTAGAAATCATTGAAAAAATGTTCTTATACTTCCCAGTCATCTTCAGAATGTCTTTAGTGATTAACCAACAATGCATCTGAACTGAAGTATCACTTCTTTTTTATTGTTAATACTTAGAAAGAGGCTTTCTATCAGTCTGCCACCTCTCTGAATTTCTGCATCTGACTTCTGCTTGTCCTCATGCTGTGAGGTTACATTATTTATTTTGACAGTCACTGTCTTTCCTTTTTCTTGACCACAAAGCTTCATAGACTTTTTTTTAAGTCTTCTTTTCACCAAAGATGAATTTATTGCTCTATAAACATTACTTATTTCTCTTTCCCTGCTTCCTGAATTGACATACATCCCTAAAGCTAATGCCTCTAGAAATCTAAAAGGTTCATCAACTTGTCTATTTTTGGTCAGTGTCACTGATGAACACACTGACTTTTCTTATAGTTTCAGTGAGTTTTGTACTAGCAGAATAAAACAACTCCCATTGTACTCTTATGCAAGCCATTGTACTCTTACTCTATCTCCATGATTTCAGTTGTACTTTTTGAAAACGTTTCTACATTTGCATTTTCATATTGCCAATGCCAAAAATTTCATGGATGCAGCCAGAAGGCTATTACACAAGGAGTTAGAGATCAACATGCTTTCTTCCTTGTTATGTATGCAGGTGCACTTCAAATAGCTTGTGACCACTTACCAATTTATGGCAGAGCATCCATGGCTTCTCAGATAGATGCCTCTGTATCATGGGTACCATGTGAATACTCTATGAAATAGTATAATTACTCAATATGTGCATAATAAATATGCATTTAATCAATTTAATTTTTATTGTGTATATTCAAGCATAAGATTAGTGGATTGTCTCCTTGACCTGAAATATTATTTGTACCTGTTTGGGAACTGTAATTTCATTGACACTTCAAGACTAGATCCCACTTTCCAAACTAGACTGCTGCCACTGACTGATGAATCTTGTGAGCAAGACCTTATGAAAGTATTAATGAACTTGAAACTGGTGAACCTCTCTGCAGATGGAAGCTACACATCATGCCATGATTCATGAGAAGGTGCTTGTCCAATGCTGCAACAGCCAGGATTCCCAGAATCAGGAAGGATGTAAGATTGCTATTATTTTTTTCTGTATCTTCCATCTTTTACTCAATACATTAGCTAACAAACTTTGGGTGTTGGTGTCTTTCTTACTGAGCGTCAAAAAAAATGGCACCTCCTCAGTACAAAAGAGTAGGAAATTACTATGCCTTCATCCCAGAAGGAATGAGAAATCTAAAGAAAAATCTGAAATACCAAAAAGCTTCTGAACACATTGTAGAGATGGTAAAAATAGCGTGGAAAGAGATCTTTTACAAAAGGCTTTTAAAACAACCAAAGGAAGAGCCACATTGAAGGATGATCACTGAGGGATAGTCCTGAGCTTTAAGAGAATATTAGTCCTTCCTTTACATCATAAAGGAATTCCTAATTTAAACAAAAAAAAATTGTCAAGTAGTTTTGGGTATCTTTGAACTCTGATTGAATCTATCTTTTTCTAGAATTTTAGGATTTCCAAAAGGATGCATCTTAGCCTTGATGAGATTCAAGTATTCAGGAAGTTAGTGTACACAGCTTGGATCCAGAACAGGAAACAAAGTTAAGTGCAGGTTGAAAACTGAGTGATCGTGTGATACTGTGATCTCTCCTAGTTCATTTTGTTTCAAAGCCAAGATTAGACCACTTTAAGTAGCTGTTTAATCTGCTTGATTTTCCAGTTGGAATCACCTAGTCAATGTAAACATGGTACAGTTTAAGGACCTACCATTTACTGGCTGTACTTCTCAGTCATTCACTTCTGTGAATGCTTCTAGCCACAATGGTACAATCAGACTGGTCAGATTAACCCACAGTGGTTTAAGCAACCCTGTTTGATTTTGTACAGTAGCAGAGAGGATGAGCATTCAGGAAGTCTTACCAGTAACAAAATGACAAATAGCAGCTCATGGTGGTAACGACTATATCTGACTCAAAAGGTTCTTCCCATACAGGGTGAAGCTCAGCAGATTAATTTATCTGCTGGGAGTGTCAGCTATATCCTCATTCTCTGTATAATGCTCTGACCTTCCAGTGTAGAGAGAAACTCACGGCTTGCTTAACTTCATATATTTGTATGCTGCCATGGAGAAGAAAACTGTTGCTTAACTATTTATTCCTCAGCTTTTTCCAACATCTGGTTTGTTACTTAGCACAATTTATACTGAAGAGATCAGAAGATTAACCAGCCCATATCTGGGCTAACACACACCAAAATTCATCTCAACTACATCTAACTTCTCTCAGTGTCGCCTGAGCAATACCACCCAGGAAAACAAATTGGTGTGAAGGAAAGCAGTATTTGTCATCCATAGTTTGCTGCATTATAAATTCTTGACAATAGCAAAGAAAAAAAAAAAGGAAATTGAATTCCAGATCCTTGACTAACTCTGCAGGACCTGCTGTTGAGGTCACAGCACTTCTACATACAAACTGTGCAAATTTGAAATGGAAGTTGTTGTGACACAGTGAATATTGAATAGTGTCATTGTTCAAATTAGGAATGCCCTAAGCTTTAGCTCACCACAGCCTTTTTACTCCCTCCTCTAATTACATATTCTGCCATATGAAAGGTCATGAAACTGTGAGTTAAGACAGCATGTGAGGGAGAGGGATAGAGCTCCTTCGATTTAGCTGTGACCTAAATCAAGCTGACAAGTCAACCAGCCTTTTTAACACTGATGTTTCTGAGTAAAGGTTTTAAAACTCCAAAGCAATTTTCTGAAATCAGTAGACAATGACCAGCTACCAGGACCTAAAGCTTAGACCTGTGAACTCATAATTTTTTTACCTAAAACAGATAGGCATTCATTTACTTGCCTAGCATTATAAAATTCCCAGAGTTATATGCTGACCTATTTTAAAACTGACTGCAAGCCTTCCACTTATTCTAATGAAAATTTTAATTCATTTATCCTCTAACACTTTTTAAGGAAGATAAATATAAAATTTCCCACTTATTAACTGCAAATGCAGAGTTCGCATGACCTAATTTTAGTGGATTTAGGCACTTAAATCCCTGTAAATATAGGTGTATATTCATTGAACATTTTCAAATCTGAGGTCAGCACCCTAACATTAGAGCTTCCACCATTAAAAAATATCAATATTCACCCTTATTGTGAGATTAGAAATTTGCTGAATTCATTAGGCAGACTCCAGAGGAGAGTTTAGGAATAAAAATGGTCTTGTCAAGAAAGTAGGTAAGTCTTAAATTTCTCCAACTGTAGTTATCCTAAGGCCATAGCTTGCAACTATCTGAGGGTTATTGACTTATTACATACCTTTTTTTTTTCCCTTGAAATGTATTTAATTTTTTCTTTTTTGCTTACCAGATCATTCATTAAAAACATGGGCAGTTTCTTTTAGAAACTCTCTATCTTATGTATACCACAGTGTTTTCTAGTCTGTGCTCAGGACTGTGTGTGAAGAAGGCTTGGGGTTTTGTGAATAAGAAAGTCATGAAATATGCATTGGAGAAAAGAAGGTTTGAAAGCAGGGCAAAATTTATATGCAAAAAACCCTTGCTAAAAGGAGTCAAAATTGGATATAAAATAATTCAATGGAAATGGGGTCAAAAGAAGGGGAAAAGACTATCTCAGACCACAAAGTCCTTTTACAGGTGAAATTTAGTTGTATATGAATCTATTATAACTATGTGCCATAGGATACAGCTTAGAACTTCAGTTTCTAGATTTGAATCAGGACAAATTTAAATTGTTTGATTGTTTTAAACACTGACAACTTGATCTGTTTATTTGATTGTTTTAAACACATATATGAGAAAAGTTTCTTGATTTTAAAACATACCAGTGCTGTGGTTTAAGCCTCACGCAGTTTTCTCTGTCACCCACTCCTCCCTCTTTCTTCTCCAGGCCTGTGGGGATGGGGAGGAGAATTGAAAGAATGCAATTCCCACAGGTTGAGATAAGAACAGCTTAGTAACTAAGATATAGCACAAATCACTACTGCTACCACCAATAATAATACGAGAGAAAATAAAAGGAAAGAATACAACAACTCACTAATTTCCACCCAGCCCGACCAAGCAGTACACTCCCCTCACCTGATACCAAGCCTGATTGCTCAATGCACCCCCCATTCCGGGTCTCTGCCCTCCTTTTCTACATCCTGGGCATGACATGCTGTGATATGGAATACCTCTTTGGTCAGTTTAGACCAGGTGTCCTGTCTCTCCTTCCTCCCGGCTTCCTCTCAGCTTCCCCTCCTCCCTGGCAGAACATGAAACTCAGAAAGTCCTCTCCAAGCCTAAACATTCTAAGCCATAACTATAAACACTGGTGTTATCAGAGCTGTTCCCAAGCCGAAAATCAAAACCGCAGTGCTGCATTAGCTACTACGAAAAAGAAAAAATGACTGCTGCTGCTGAACCCATGACAACGAGTAACAGTGCATGTATCCATTTGAACTTTTTCCTTCTTTTTCTTTCTTTTACATTTACAGTAACTTTTAAAATGAAACTTTAAGTCAATAATTTGAGAATAAACAGGAATTGTATAAATATTGCTTGTGTGCCACTACCTGTTTAAAATATTAAAATATTTATATTTGCTTGATTTGACATAATATTTTATTCATGGATTGAAAATACCATTTAAAAAACATTATTAATTACTTTTACAGACTCACTGGATGTACCTTTTATACCTTTGACAGAAGACCCCAGTACCAACAATATCTACTCCACTGCGGCTGGTTGGCTGCTGCAACCTATTGAATAGTATGAAAATAGTCCTTAAAACTTACAAAAACAAAAAGGAAAGGAAGTTGCACACAGTATGGTAAGGTGTCCTGGGTTCAGCAGCAGCAGTCATTTTTCTCCTTAGTAGCTGATGCAGTGCTGTTTTTTTGTCTTTCACCCTGGGAATAACGTTGATAACACCAACATTTTCAGTTGTTATTCAGTAATGTTTACTCTGTCCAGGATCTTTCTGAGTCTCATGCTCTGCCAGGGAGGAAAGGAAACTGGGAGGAAGTATAGACAGGACACCTGACCCAAACTAGCCAAAGAGGTATTCCGTACCACAGCACTTCATGCTCAGTATATAAATTGGAGGCAGTTACTCGGAAGAGTTAGATCACTGCTTGGTCTGGCTGGATATCAGTCAGTAGGTGGTGAGCAGTTGTATTCTCTTCCCTTGTTATTTACATTATCAATCTTATAATTGGTGGTAACAGCAGTGGTTTGTGTTTTACCTTAGTTACTGGCCTGTTCTTACCTCAACCTGTGGGAGTTGCATTCTTTCAATTCTCCTCCCCATCCCTCCGGGAGTGGGGTTAGGAAATAGGGAGAGTGAGAGAGTGTCTGTGTGATTCTGCATTGCCAGTTGGGCTTAAACAAAGAGAGAAGGACAGATAGCATGAGTCACTATATCCTCACATGGATGCTTCTTCCAGTTCCTGTGGTGCTACAGCTCAGATACTCTGCAACTGCCCCAAAGTAACTATTTTCATGGTGCAGTAACTAAATTCTGGTATAATAACAATCAAAAAAAAAACCAGTGAGATGACATACCTCCCAACACCACTTAGAGCTTAAAACTGCTTCCAACAATTCAAATAATGTATTTGTAGCAAAAACAACATAAGTTTTAAATTTATTCTACAATTCATGGACTTCATTGTCTACTAGAAGCAGAGCAAAGCACATACACTAAACACAGTCCTCGCTTCAGACTAACTCTCTCTTGTTAGATTTCCGAATTCTTTCACAGTGTCTGAATTAGCAGTGCTGTGGCAGGCTCACCTGTGCGCAATCTGACTCATCACAGGAAAGGATCTGGCATGACATAGAAAGATGCTGTAACATTAATGTTTTCCACAGTAGCAGCTTAGCCCTGGCACATGACCCATGGTATAATCTGCTTCTCCTCATTTACATGCAGCATGTGTAGGGTGAGAAGATGTAGGATTTCAGGGACACATTTTATATGCCAAGACAGTAGGAACTTTCCGGCCAGTCTGTCTTATTTGTCTGTTCAACTCACAAAAAGTAACACATCTTCAGCACCCTCAGAGGACACTTAGGAAATCAGACATTAATAGCAAGATGAAAATTCTCCTTTCTGTATTATAGATCTTGTTTCTGTGGCTCCCAGGCTATCCACTTTTGCGAGGGCTCTCATCAGCTCATTTGTTGGTAGCAACAATTAGACTTCCTTGAAAATATCAGCTATATAAATATCAGTGCCCTAGGGAATTTAGGCATACGGGGAGATTAGTGCTAGCTTTGAATATGTTACTGCTGCCTAGCTGATGCATGTTGGTGGCTATTTGCTTGCTCAAGTTTTAAAACTTGGCCAGAGGCTCTTTGCACTCAATATACAAACAAGCAGATTAAAAGGCTGTCACCAGTGGGCTGATATTCACAGCAGGATTTCCATATATGAAGCTAATAAACAAATAATGACAATAAAATAATTTCTGTTCTACATTTGCTTCTCTAATATTGTCCTGCAGTATTACTTCCAGAAAGACAAAAGAGACAGAGATTACTTAAGGTTTTCCTGTCCCATAGAAAAATCTGGCGCAGAAAAATCTTGATCAGTCGTGACATCTGAACAGAATTACATATCTGGTCTGGATTATTTGTGCATTTGCTCCGTGTCTATGAAAACAGATATTTAGAAAAATAATACAGAAATGTCCCAAAATGTATTATAAATCAGCCTATTTTTCCCCTCATCATCTGCACCAAGTACTGTCTTTTGAAACAGTTACTAATTGTCGTGGTTTCAGGCGTAAATCAATCTGCCTGCCCACTCACTCCTCCCAGCCTTCTTCCCCCCAGCTTCATGGGGGGGGGGGGGTGTGGAGGGGGGGAATGGGAAGAGGAACCGAAAGAATGCAACTCCCACGGGTTGAGATACGGACTGTTCAGTAACTAAGGTATAACACAAATCACTGCTGTCACCACCAATAACAACAATAACCAGAGAAAAACAAGGGAAG
>JASSUY010024204.1:0-41395 GCA_032466535.1 Forpus xanthops | reverse complement strand
CCCTGCCCATGGCAGGGGGGTTGGAACTAGATGATCTTAAGGTCCTTTCCAACCCTAACTATTCTATGATTCTATGGCATGCACTCTGGCAAGCAAACACTGGTAGTGGCAAAGCCCTTGGGCTACTTGTCACATCTCTCTACAAAATGTGTCAGCAGAGCCACTGAATGAGGTGAGTGAGGAAAACAACTTGGTTCCATCCAAATGAGCACAACTGATAAATAATAGTTCTTTGTTACTGCTGCTGCTGCTTTTCAGTAAGATGCACTGGTAAATGCTGGCTTCTACTGGAAGAGGTATGCTTGCTTCCACTGGAGGAGAGCTGGGCTGCACAGGCAGCAATGATACCACAGGCACGATTCAACAGAACAGGAGATCTGATCTCGGCCCTCACTCAGCATAATTTTCAGAAGTCTGTAAAAAAACTATCTGATTAACAGTTATTCCCCACTTATTCCCAAAAAACCATGGAAGTGAAAGCAGCTGCGCCAGAGTTTGGTCTTGTGGAAAAAAGGGATGAAATTTCACTTGCAGCTTTAGGGACAAAACTTGTCTAAAGGTCCTTGAAGTCATTGAGTTTTCTGACTTGAAGAAAGAAATATGGCAAAATTTTAAATTGGTTTAGTCTTCAACATCCTTTCCCTTCCCCTCCCTCCCTCCCCCCATTTTAAAATACACATAGTAGATGAATGTTGGTTCCAAGAAGTATTTAAACTGATGCAACTTACTAGTGACACTCTTGACAGAGCTGTGGTATACAGCATTCAATATTTTTAGCTGCACAAAGCAATTTAATAATTTATTTTGTTGGTGCTGTTTAGAGAAACAATGCCTCTGGGTCAGCAGTGCAGAGATTCCTTGGATAGGCCTTGAAAGGGAAGAATTAGGGTGGTGTTACCCAAGAAAGTAAAACAGAGAGAGATTTCTGTGTACTATTGGAAATGGTTTAAAGTGCAAAAGACTATTTTTTGTTTGATGTGGAAAAGTGACTGTACATGTTCTGGAAAAAATTCAAAATATTGTGTGCATTAATTTTTATGTTGTTTCTCTTGATGCATACCAGAAATCATCTGGGGGAAAACACTAATCAGTAAGTTGTTTCCTTCTCTCTCACCTTTCAGCTAAGATAAATATATTTCACTTCATAATAAAAGCTTCTGGTTTAAACTCCCAGAGCATGGTCAAAATACTGCCAAGGTCAAAGAACTTATTTCTGTACCTATTTATTTAAAAAAAAGAAATAGAAGTGTTAGATTTAAGTAGATTACTTCCTGGAAGTTGGTTTGACAACATGGATCCGGGTGATTTTCGATACAGGAGGAAGCAGAAAGCAGCTGGTCTTGGAAGCATAACAGAACACAGGATATCTGCTTGGAAATTGAAAGATATGAATGATTTTTTTATAAAATCTATGGCAGCTGCTAGAACCCAACATCTGCAGCCATGTTCCATCAATGGATCAAGAAAATAAAGGGAAGTGGAACCAGTGAGGTGAAGAAAGGTTGTACAATGATTATAGACTTGGTAGACCAGGCAAGGACAGGTTACGCTTCTTTGCTGTGTTCTTAGTTCTACTGCCACAGCTATGGCAAGTTATCAATTTCTGCTTCAGAAGACACCTCTCATGGTCATGGAAGCAGCCCTCTTAACTTCAATCAGACTTTAAGTTAAGTACACATAGAACAAAAGGAGGAGTTGGTGAGTTATAGATCAGGTAGCTTCAGTTTCTGGAAATTACCAAGTAAACTATCTGTAAGCATTAGAAGACAAGTAACAATGAACATTGATTTGTCAAGAACAAATCCTCATAAACCAACATGATCTCCTTTTACAATAAAGTAATAAGTGTTCTACAAAGAAGAGAAGTATTAAAAAGTCATGTATCTTCATTTTAGTAAAGCTTTTGGCAATGTTTCTCAAGAATATGCAAAGACAATATGGTTCAGATTGAAAATTCCATGGATCAGAAAAAGCAGGGCTGAGGAAGAGTTCGTAAAATGAGGCCACTACCAAAATGGAGAGATGTGTTGAAAGAGGTTCCTCAGGGATATATCCTGTACCTGATACTATTTATAAAACATCTGAAGAAGAACAGAATAGAGACTAAGCTTGTTACATTTGGAGAGGACATGAAGAGAGCATCTGAAAATGTGTTAGAGGGCACAATTAGAATTCAGAGGGATTTTTTCAAAGTGGAGATTATTTGGTTTTAAGAAAAACACTAAAGATTGTATTCAATAGGTACAATTGTAACCTATTAGACATAGCATCATCAGTTCCCCAGATACAGGAAGAGGAAAAGTAAACAGGATTACAGTTACACAGAAAAAAAGTAGAGTGATTCACAGGCTAAACACGAGTCACTGCTGTTATGCTGCTATAAAAAGGCAAATGCCATACAAGAGGGGTAGGAACAGGAAGACAGCCTGAAAATAGGCACAGCAATTATTTTGCTCTGCTAACCTATGGTACAACTCCAATTTTAGTTTTTCTTTTTTAAAGAATTTTTTCACCTGAGGCATGCTTCACTTGGACCACTGCACTTCCAGAATGACATTGAGTGACTGGAGTGCAGTGGTCCAAGCTTGAGAAAACATTAAATATTGGAATGCTTGGATTAATGAAGAACAGAACATACAAGAGACAGAACCTTTAAATACATAAAAGACTGCTATAGGGAGGCAGCAGTTTGTTCTCTGAGATCAGCAAAGACAGACCTTTCACTACTGCAGTGAAATCGCAGTAGGGGATATATTCAGAGTATACATCAGAAAAAAGAACTCTAGTGATAAGGATAGGGAAACACTAGGAAAGATTGCCTGAGGAGATGGCAGAAACAAAATGATGACAAAAGAACAAGATTGAAAAACCAGTTATGTTGTAGCATAATTGTTGTTGTAACAGTTGATCCTGCCTTGGGGCAGAGGAAAGGAGCAGAAAAGGTGATTTCTTACAGTCATGTTCAATCTTTTGCTTTTTAGTTTTCTTCTGTTGCTTAGAGTTCCCTGGTTATAATATTCACCTCACAAATTCAAACAGAAGTAGGGAGAGGTCTGGTTTGGATGTCCACCTGTCAAAAAAGGCAATAGCTGTAAGCTTATAGGCATTCAAAAAAATAGTTCTGGAAAGGCAGTTATATAGTGCAGAATAAAAGCTAATTCATACAGTTTATCAAGAGAAGGTGAAGGACTAAATCTGCTGTATTTTACAGGCACTTTCAAAAAGAAGATATTTCTGTTAATAAGAAGCAGGCTTGCAATAGAAAGATGCAGCAGCTAGATGAATTTACCTTTCCAAATGATATTTATATTTCAATTATTTATTTTTTTACATGTTAGGGTAGCATGGTACATGTTAGGGTAACTACTGAAAAATGTCAAAATACAATGACAGATTCACTATTTCTTCAGCTCTTTAAAATAAAATGATGTCTTTCTAAGAAGCTACTACAGAAAGATCTTGGTATGGGAATGGCTGGAGGAAATTCTACAGCTTTCAATATTCAGGTTGGACAAGATGATCATAATAATCTCTCTTGGCTTTCAAATCTGTTTACCCAGCTTTGTAGAGAGACGTAATGTTTATAGATCACTGTCAAATCTTCAAAAATGGATTAGAAAAAGGCATGAATGAGCAATTACTCTTGTGACCTCTATGAAGTATAATTCTCACTATTTACCAGGTCATTATATTACAACTTGTAATTTCTTTCCTCAGTTTTAACATCACAGATTAATCTCTGTAACAGCACCTGGAGTTCCATGGAGTAATGTATTTTTATTAGCAGCATCATATATGACAGCAAATATATACTATATATTATGGTATATATATTATAAGCTATATAGATGAGATAGAGATGGATGTATATCAACAGCACTAGTTTTCCTCCTTTTGTTCTAAAGAGATGTGTGGGGTGGCCTTTCTTTTCTCCAACAGGTCAAAGCTACATTCAGTCACTGTCAGCTTTGTTCTGGAGTTACTGAAAAGGTAGGTGATGGACACTACACATCAGCTGCGAAAACCACCCACAACAGATTCAACAAAGTGCAGCACACAGGAAGTTCTTCATTGACAATATTATCCAGGGACCCTGCAGATCATAAGAGTCCTGGATACTGCTTCTGGTAACCTATGTGGATGTCTGCGATGAACCTACATAAACCATTTCTAAAGCTTCTGTTGTTGCAGAGTTTAGCCTGATTGTTCTGTTCTGACAGGTTCTGCAGGACTAAGATCTGGATAAAAACACTGCTGAGCAGTTGTTTAGAAACAGCAGGTTAAAAAGAAGAGGCTAGGTGACATTTTCAGAAGCAAAAGGCCTTGGAGCTTTTTCTCACTACAGCTAACATTGAGAGGTTTTCTCTTCTTAAGTTCAGGCCCCCTTGTCTTCATGATTCACCTCTTAGGGTATTTGAATTTACAATAGAGGCGAAGATGCAGCCAACTCTGCATCAAAACTTCAGTCTGGCACTGAAGTTTGACACTTGAACTAAACCTAAATTCATGGTTGTTTATTACAAGATCTTCTGGGTAAATAGCTCCCACTAAAATCAATGGGCTTTTTGGGCATGGGTATCTACTCCCAGAGGGCATCAGGCAGGGCTGGGATCAAGGTATTGTGGTAGGTGGAGCCTTGTGTATCAACCAAACCTTTCCAAACAGTGGTTTTGTTTGGCACATCTGATGACAGGCTTTTAATAAGAAAATGCAAACAAGCTGTCATGGAGGAAAACCCTAATTTTGAAAAGGGTGGCAAAGGGTTGCACTTTTTTTTTTTTTTTTGGTTTGTTTGTTTGTTTGTTTTTTAAATGTGATGCCAACTTTACTTTTATTGGAGGAATGACAAACTCTTTCTGCATTGGTTATCAGCAGAAAACTGCACAGTCACAAGTAACAACTCTGGAGATAATTAGAGAAAGAGTAGGTACTAGGCACTCTCATTTTTCCCCAGAGAGATCCTGTGTAACGTTTCACAGCGCCTAGAGGAAAGAGTCAGAAAAGTACTGTTTATTCACGCAACGAGATATTACAGCCTACTAATTTGACTTTGTATGGCTTTAACACCCATCTGGGAAAAAAGTGTGGAAAATTACATTTCTTGGTCATAATGCTTTTTACGGTGCTTAAGGTCTTTGAGGTTTTAGGAAAGGTAATTTGTTTTTCCATTAACGTCTTGTTTCAGCTCTGGTCTGGCAAAACTAAGTGCCGGATTCCTCCTTCTGTGTTTTTAATCTTACTGCTTTTCTACTCCTTCCCATTCAGATCTTGTCTGAAGTTGGCTGTTGCAACTAAGATTCAAACAATCCCAGCAAAACGGGAAAAATGACATCTCCAGACCCTTTCTCTAAGAAGAGCCTGCATTCAGTGGACCCCCATGCAGACAGCAGGTTTGCTAAGAAACACGTTTACTTTTTCATCGGAAAAGGAGGGATAACTTGGCAGCCCTGGGGTAACAAATTGACTTGATGACCTTAAAGTTCTTTCTGAAACCAGCTGACTCTATGACAGCTGCTGCTGTCACCGCCCTGTGCCGTTCTTCATCACCCTTCCAAGCCCTCTCAGCCCTACCCCTCACACTGCAGGCCGTGGGTCCCCACACTGCCACCACGGCTGGGTGAGTTTCTGCCCGCGAGGACCTGGGTATAGTGCTCGAGGACGGCTCTGTTATAATTTATCATTATTATTGTCCTTTTCCTTGCTGTTGCCACCATGGCTATTACGATTTTATGTCGCCTTTGCTCCTCTTCCACGAGGTTACCGCCACCCCCTTAACGGCGAGATGGAGGGAGTGTTAAGGTGAGGGAGGTGGCGCCTTTAAAAGGGCCGAGAGCGGCGCTCGATGGCTCTGCGCTCCATCGATTTTATCGGGCAGCGGCTGGAGGTGCCTGTTCCGGCCGGACGCGGAGGCGCTGCCGGGAGCGGAGCTGCCCGAGGTGCCGGATACGAACTCGGTGGCGGCGGCGGCCGGTGAGTGACAGTGTCTGGCCTCCCGCCCCGCTCTTCCTCAGCTGGGTTCTGCGGAGCCGGCTCTCAGCGGGGCAGCTCCGGCTCCTTTCCCCTCCCTTCGGTCGCCTCCTTCTTCCTCCTCCGCTCCCGGGGGGGGGTCGAGGCTCTCGCCCGCCAGGCGGGGTCGACTGTCGCGTCCCAGGCCCCGCCCCTACCCCGGGGAATGGGGCGGCCGGTAAAGGCCTTTGGGGTGAGGAGGGTATCGCTGATCTCCCGCTGTTCCGCAGTGCGAGGCCCCTCTTCATCCTCCCGGGGTTACCTGCGGCCCCCCGGGGAGGCGCGTTCATACCGGCCTGTTACCACCGGGACTGACAGGCGCTCGTTTCCCCGAGGCCAGGGACTGGGGGAGGACGGCAGCTGGGTACCGGGTGCCGCCAAGCCGCCTGGCGAGGGCAGGAGGCGGAATCTCCCGGCTGCTGCGGCTCCTTTTCCCTTCTCCCCCAGTCCGCGGCTGGGGGGTTCTTGTCAGCCGTGAACCCTGGAGGGCACACGGTGTTTTGCCGGCGGGTGGGTGGCTGCAGAAGGTTGGCCAGGGCCGGAGAGCGCGGTGTCTCGGCCGTAGTAACCCTTCTCCGTGCTGGTGGGACCGGCCCTGTAAACCAGCGGGCAGGGCAGTTCCTCGATGGGTTTTGCTTTTGTTTCTCAGCGCTGGCAGCGGATCTCCAGGGAGCTCCCGGGCCCGCTTGGTTACGCGGTGGGACGGGGACGGTATAGAACCGTCTTAAGTTGTTCAGCTCAGTGAAGTGTTGGTGTCTGGGTGTGCTGGGTGGGGGAATAAAGGGAATAAGCAGGGAAGGGTCGAGGTCTGAAGAACTGGTTATTTGCAGATCTGGTTTTAATGATTTTAAACTTTGCATTCACTGGTACCGTAAAGTTTTGGAGGTAACTCCCCAAATAAGCATGTACTTAGGCATGTGTAATAAGAAAGTACCCTAGTAAAGAATGTGGCACAAGTCAAAACAGCATACACTGCTTGAGAGGTGGTTGCTTTCATGGATATTGAACTGGAAGTATTACACTTACTCTGTGACTTGTTTTTTGGTAACTTCCTACCCAGTCCTACATTTCTCCTGCGCTTTGCCTTGCAGTCCAGAAAGGTCCATGAGCTGGGTGACCAATATCTCTCCTTCCTGCCTTTTCTGTAGCTTAATGAGGAACCTGAAAACGATTCATATCAAGGGGTGCAGATGCCTGAAACTGGGGATGACTGTATTTCCAAGATTGAGTTTCTAGTTTACTCCAGTTCTACTGGTTTTCAGAATAGTGTTCCTTCAACACTGCAGCTTTCCCTGGCCTTCCAACCCCCAAATTTTCAGTTTCCTGTAATTGTGGAATAACAACTTCTAGCCATATGCTCGAAAGTGTTGAATTGGAAGCCACTGAAATATTAAGTCATCTGCCTCTGATACAATGTAATATAAAATTTAAACCACGAGCATTCGTTCTTTAAAGTTGAGTTTAAAATTGTAATCTCACTTCAACTTCCCAAGCTTTCTGATAATTCCTAAAATAAGTGAACAGTCTGTTTTATCCTTTAGTGGTTCATTTAGTGTGCATTTCATTACTGTAAACTTTGTTTTGTTTTTACTTTGGATAAAGTTGTCAAAACAGTCAAAGGACTTGTATTTGTTTGGGTTTTTTTAATGTAAACCGCAAACAAACTTGTGGCTTAGGTCAGTTTTCCTGCTTGCTTACCTGAAGAAGAAAAGCTCTATGATTCTTGGTTCTCTATTTCTGTAGTGTTTATCACAGCTTGCACTGACACAGCAAGCAGCAGCAGAAGGCATGTCCTGCTGCTGATTTCTTTCCCATGGTCAGCTTTAGTTTCAGATTTGTGATTTATGCCCACCCTTGGACAATAATGTTTTTACTTAGATGGGATTTCTGTTGTCTTAAACATAATTTAAAACAGGATGCAGTTATTCTCATGATACTACTATGACTTATAAGTGAAAATACCATTAATTTATATTGTAGTGGTAAGGAGGATATTTGTATGGAAAACGTAACCTTTCTTAGTATATGTCAGAGGTGAAACTATTTAATTAAAAACATGCTACCAATCAAACTTGTGCTGATTTGGTTTTGTTTTGGTCGATTTTTTTTTGTTTGGGTAGGGTTTTTTGTTTGTTTTTTTGGGGGGGCTGTGTGGTTTTTTTTTTGTTTTTTTTTTTTTTAACAAAATGTAAAGTTGTCTTTTGTTTTCATGGCCTTTCTTTAATAAATTGCAGTGTTTTTACAGATGACTGGTTTTTTTTAATGCTGTAATTGATCAGATATTAGTGCTGAATAGCAGTTTAAGTTAACAGACATTTCAAATAAATTCTAAAACCCCCTTAAAGTTCTAAGTCATGAACTTAAAAAAATCTTTAAAATACTTATGGTGTTGCCCTTTGAGCAGTGGATATTGTGTGAAGAAAGCTGTTTCATCTTCAATACAAAAGGTACTGTATGCTAAGTATTTTTGTATCTGTAGTATTCAGATTTTTTTATTTTTAGTCATGGTTTTTTTTTTTTTTTTTTGTGAATGAGCAGTGTTTTTCTAGCTATTGAGAGCTTTTGAGGCAAAAATAGACAATGAAGATGTTAAAATGTGAAATCCACTGCTTGTTTTCCTGATGTCCTATTAAAAAGAAACTGTATCCACTGATACGGTCTGCTTTTTATTACTCTGCTCTTCACAGTGAAGCTGGATTAAAGCAAAATAAGTGGATTGACTAGAAAGGCAGAAGCCACTGACATCTTTTAGTGATGAAGACTTTTTAGATATGTTATGCTAAACCATAATTAATCAATTTCATTCCAAATACTGGTAAATTTTTCTGCAAATTCAGGAAGGTTTTCAGCACTGTGCTTGAAACTAAGCGAAAGTTTGGTCTGTTTAATTCTGTTTATTATAAAACCTGAAAAAAGTAGTGTTGCAATAGAATGATGTCAGAAGACTGAATATAAAAGGTGTTTTTGAAAACATGTATTCTGGCAACTATTTGAAGTATTCATGAAATAATCTACAGTTACAGTTTGGTATTCCAGGATAAAGCAGCCTGTGGAGCATAGTGAGATACCTGCCTATATTTTGAATGACTGTGTATCACTACTTAGTTATGCAAATAAGCAGAGAAAATCTTCCACAGGAGAAATTTGTAGTACTTTATTTTATAGAGAAGGACTGGAAAATAATACTGAGAAGGCTGTACATGCTACATTGAATTCATTTTCTGTGTGAGTTTTTTAGTAAGAGTGGAATCTACTCCTGTACTTACAAGTACGCTGAACGTTCAAAATCTGAAAACAGCTAAATTAATACCTTTTAGCAAAAGTCAGATGTTAGCTCTTCAGCTTAACTTTGACCTTCTGCCTTGGACCACCTACATTCTGTAAATCTGTGCTGTGCAACACTGTCTTTCAAATTACTTTTCCCAGGAGAGAAATACGGTGCTTGGTAATGAGGGAAATCATGTTTGTAAAGGTGCTTATAGGATGAGGGATGATTAGGCAGCACATGCATAGTGTGGTCATGTCAGATGTTTCTTCTTTTACTGAACATGAAAGCAAAAGTCTGCGTTTACACCTTGAAAAGTATCAGTTTTAAAATAAAGCTGATTAATATCTTGTACCTTCACCTGAAAATTATTTTATAGATTTCTTGTCAGTATTTCAGTTCAAAAGCAGTTGGATTTTCCTCCTGACTTCAAAAGTTAGAGGAGGAGGGTGGGACAAGAGGGAAAACTTGTTTTTTTTGTGATGTCCTTGGAAAAATGAAGGAACTTGAAGCAATTTTCCTAGAAAATTGAGTAATGAAATAAATGAGTAATGAGGTTAATCCAAAATAAGGATTGTGTGATTGCTATGTTATGTGCTTTGCACAGGCCAAAGGTAAGCTAAGTATTTAGTATTTTAAAGAACACCAAGTCAAACACCCTCCCTCCTTCCTATGGAACAACTGTAATTGTACTTTTTATATGTTGATTTTAATTTGTATTATTTCTTTCACTTCACAGATAACCAGAAAGCAATGTACCTGTATTTGGAAATTCATCAAAAAGCCTGTAGTAAAAGATTTGGGGCTATGCTGAGTAAAAGTTCCTTTTTAAATGCCTACTTTTGTATCGAGGACAAACTAAACTGATACTTTGAGATAATTCTAAAAATGTCTCAATTGTAAAAGCAGTTTCTATTTAAGAATTCAGAGTCTTGTGGCACTTCAAATCTCGCAGTGGTTTTACATATACTTGGCTTTTTTGCTGGAAAACTGAACATTAGATTTTTGACAGAAAGTGAAGGAGCTGTGTATATAGCTGATGGGTTTTTCTCATGTTTCATTTTCATCAGTGTAGAAGGTAGAGGAGCTTGTTTCTCACAATACAGCTTCACTGCTGTGAAAGCATGATGGTTCCATACACGTGGTGGGGTTTTAGGCAGATGAGTGGAAATGAAGATTGAGGCAGGCTGAAATATGTCAGAAAAGTACCTGCGTGTGCAGGCTCTTGAGCAGTGTAACGCTTGAGCATGTGTTTGGCCATGTGCATAGAGAAAGATGCTATAGTGGATGTCTTGAGTACTTCCCTGTGAGAACAGATGAGAAAGAGGCTTCTGGCAGAGAATATAAAATTACAAAATATCAGTAACACAAGTGCTTGTCTCGTATTTTAAATATTTTTGAATTTTTTGAATCAAAAGGAACTGCCAAAAGTGTCACAGGGCAAATGTAAAATTAAATGTTGCAGTCCTACCTACGAGCACCCTGGTTAAACTTCAACCATGTGAACTGTGTAATTACAGTGGTTATTTAGTGTTTTTATAAGGAATATTGTGTATAGTTACGTGGCTTAGATAACGTTTGTGGTGTTGTTTCTTTTCTCTAGGAAAAAAGTTCCATCCCATTGGGATTTATTTAGTGAATTTTTCTGAACTTCTGGGTCTTTCTAAATGTATTTGCATAAACCTGTTTGAAAGTTTTTGATGCTTGAAGTACTGTTTTCGAATTTCTGCCTGTGAATAACATAAAGTAGAGGGGTGATGAGGGTATTTAGGTGATTTGCCATTTTCCTAATAACTAAAGTAATGCACAGAAAATTATGAATAACTTTAGAATAAAAGAGGGATGAAAGGCTATACTGGCAGACAGTAAGGACAATGATTTCTAGATGAAGCAGACTTTGCTGGATGTTGGGGGTAGGAAGAAATATATGAAAGCATGATCTTTGTGAGAATTTAGAAATTGATGTGAGCTTTATGGCCATCTGTGATATGGTTTTCTGTAAAGCTGAGTTGACTTTTTTCTATAAATATGTTTATGTATGGATGTTTAAGGTTTTTCTTCATAATGTCGCTAGATTACAGTGATGTGTCACATAATAAATACAGAAGCTTTTAGCCAAGTATATGACTTAATTTCTGGTGAGTTGTAATGCAGTTTATAATGAAAATAGCAGAAATTTAGGGAAGAAACATCTGTGTTCAGGCTTTATTAAATTACATTTTGTGCACTATCCTCTTTTTTTTTATCTAACACAGAAAGTTGTCCGAATGTCCATTCTGGTCATAAATGGTTTAACTTGAGTCTTGGTAATAAATAGGTGTTGTAACATTGAATATACTAGCAAAAGTGTTCAAGAACTGGTATAAACCAGCATGTAGACCTAATTAATAAGTTGGGAGTTATTTATTTTCAGTTTGAAGTTATGAAATTTTAAAGCTAACTCTTTTGAAAATATTTTTGATAAGGTGAAATATTTTTAGATTTTTTTTTTTTCCCAACAAAAATGTCCGAATCCAAGTTTTTAAGGCTAACATTGACATTTAGATTATCATAGTATCAGTGGTTTTGTTTTAGAGTAGCATTGGAGATTGTCATCATCACTTAGGTAAATTGATGTTGAGCTGAGTTACAGTGCAATGTGACTGTGTGGTTCTCGCTGTTCAGCCTGTGTATGTGGATTAAATTAAATTTGTGTGCTGGTGAGTTTGATGGAGGAGGTGTGTTCCAGGAGGTAGCAGAGTGGAGGGAAAGGAATTTTTTCTTTTAAGTAGGCTGACTAAAATAGATTTTTAAATGCTTCAGACGTTTTATTCAGCTTTTTCTGTTTGAACAGGTGATATAATTGGCAGATTAAATGAATTTCTGAGCTGAAAGAAACAAAGAATTCTCCCATTTTAAAAGTCACTCTTCATCTGTATTACGGATTAATGTTTGTTTTAATCTATTTTACAGGTTTGCTATTTTAATTCTTGCTGATGGATCATAAACTCAGTGTTCTATGTAGGCTTATTAATTTCCTTCAGGTTGCTCATGGTGTAAGGTACTTAGGAATGAAACTTCTTTTTACAATGGCATGTTTGTGGGGAAAATCCAGCGTTTTGATGTTGTAATGTCATTTGTGCAGTTAATTGTTCTTGGAATCTCTCCCCAAATAAAGAGCGTGTCAAAATTCTGGGAGTAAAAATTTGTCAGTATTTGAGCATGCTGTACCTCATTAACTGATAAGATGCTGTCATTTAATATGTACAAGGAAATGGATTTATCCTAGTCTAGATCTTTTTTTTTGACATGTGATAGGAGGTTAATTGATGTTAAATGGATGCTTCTTTGCTAGCCCTTCATCAGCTGCTAAACCTAGTACAGGAGGAGTGCAAATCATTACTACAAAAGGCCAAGGCCAGTATGTTTTCTTAGTGGGGTTTATAGGTCTTTTTTATCCATCCCTTCTTTCCCTCCTTCCCAGCCACACAAAACATAACCAGCTGTAATGATAGGAAGAGAGAGCAAGCAGCTTTTCTAAACATACACGCACATACACTCGCGCTCCTGCCCCCCTTTTTCCTCCTCATACCTCCGCAGAGTGACAGCTTCTAGATGTTGCGTGCGAGTGAGTTCAGCTGGTGCTGTGTGGTCTGGGTGTGTGGTCTCCAGCTCAACCGAAAGGCTGCTAACAGGGTGGATGAGAGAGAGCAACACTGTTTACTTTAATTTATTTCGGATGCCGGAACTGTGCCCGGAGTTTCTCCTGAGCCGGGTTCCACAGTTAGCGGTGTCAATCCCTCGCAGCTGCAGCCCAGGCTGTGACAGACGCAGAACTCCTCTGCCTAGGGCTCTCGCAGCATCTGCCTCTAGTCCAGCCTTTTAATCCCTTGTGACTCAGAAATGTTAATGGCATCACTGAGTGCTGTGATTATTTTGCTTTCGCTCTGTCAAGATACAGAGCCATGAAGATGTACCTTGCTGGGTTAAGGAAAGGAGGACTTCCGAGGTAACTGGGGAAATACGCATGTATAACTATTGTGAAAGCAAAACTGCTGTGCTTACCCCTTGCCTACCCGAAAACTCTCAAGTACACGCTTTATGACTGGAATATACAGGAGACCTTTAAAAAAGAGAACACTTGTATTATGTCATTTAATACTCCAAATTTTTCCTTCTTTGTCATTTGCCATCTCCATCATAAACTTGCACAACTTCCCAAATTGAAACTTGTTTTGGCACATAATGTTGTCCTATAGAGTAGCATGTTTGTCAATGTTAATACTGGCTTGAATCAACATGCCCGATATGACAGGGCAAGACAAATGAGGCTTTGTTTTTCCTGTGTGACGGTGAAATTACCCTCTTTTTTTGTTTGTTCATCTTTTCATTATAAGTAGCTTAGTGGTGTTTTGAAGAGGTTTTATCCTCCAAATGTAAGATTCGTGAGCACTACTTGTTTAAATTGATAAGTCGCCTTTTATTATTTAAATAAACATGCATAGATTCTTAATATCACTTGGAATTTCAGCATTGTTTAGCTTATTCACTTCCCAGTCTTTTCTGGCAGGCTTGCAGAAATGGACCTTGTATTATTAATGCAGTGTTGAAGGCTGTGGAAATTCTGGGGCACTGAAGATCTCCAGAGGGGTTAATAAATGTCAGTTACTTTCACAGTGCTGCTTTTTGGATGCTTTTAAATCTTGGTTTATGTAGGTTGTCTGTCTGAATTTATATTGTTGGGAAGATAAAGCACAGGAAAGGTTGCAGTAGTAGTTTTCATGATTTTGTAATGATTTTGAGTACAAAGATGTAAGAAACTTCTTCCTTTGTCATTGTCCGTGAGGTCATTTGCTCTGTCCCTTTACTGACTGTCGTAGTTTATTGTGCTTGGGGAACGTTTTGGGTTTTCTACTGAAAACGAGTTATTAGATTTATTCAGTAGAAGCACAAGTTTATGTAGCTAGAGGTGAAAAGGCCATCACCTAGGTTCTGGAATCTTGAGTGTTTATTGCTTGTTTAAAAAAGGGCATTTCATAAATCTGTTCATTTGGAAAGCATTTAATGCTGTGATGTTAGTGTGAGAAGAGTACCTCACCTTCTACTGGTTTCAGGTTGGTTGGTTTGTTTTTTAAAAAGTAGACAGTAAGGCATACTGCAGTTTGAACACTGGTGATGCTGTGGTCATTTCTGCTGCTCAAAATGTTTAAAATTGTATTCTGTTACATATATATGCAGACAAATAAATACTTGATACCTGAGGACTTGCTTGTTTGTTTGTGCCTTACACTTTTGCAGCAATGACTAATAGGGTTTTTCAGTCCTCTCTTTTTGGCAGCTTAGATTACCTTTGCTGGATGACCATGGCACTTGCATTCACCTTGAGTCCATCTTTCTGTGAGAGAGTCTTTGAGTTCAGTGTCTGTGACAAAGTCCTGCTGAAAACCTTAACTTTATTGAAATTTCAGTAACTGGAACCATCTTGAGATTTCACTTCAGAAGTCAGAAACTCCTTTTTAAAATTTTTCAACTATTAATTTTTCCACCAATGAAATTTGTTAGGTGACACCTGATTGTTACTCATTTTCCAAAGTTCCGTGCCTTCATGGTGTTTGTCATTTTTCTCTGGGATTTGAACTTACCAGCAAGTTTAATATTCTTAAGTCCTGAACTTCTGTTGTTCACTTAATTAATATTCTGGTGGTACTTCCAGAGTGGTAAACAGTAGTCTGCTTTAAGAACAGGAGTGGTAGCTATTGGCATTTTACTTTGTTTTTCTCTGCTTGCTGTTGAAGGCGGAAACCTATTTAAGAACTCTGTCTTTAAACTAACTTAAGATTTGCAAAAGTCAAAAAAATAACTAGACTTTTATTTTCCCTTATGTTGGGCCTTATTTAATTTCTTCATTATTTGTTTTTAAAGTGGTTTTTTTTAAGATGAAGAGTGAAGATGTCCCCTCTGTAGCAAGCTTGCAATACTCAGAATTGTCTGAATATTTTATTTTTTTTTTTAAACCAAACCTTTGTGAGAGGACAGTTTATTTGAGAAGCTCGTGTAAAGACAAAGGTGATGTTTATGAAGGGCATTTTTCGAGATGGCTTTGTAGTAGGTGGTCTTTGCAGAGGCTTTCTAATTTTTTACACTCTCATAACAAGAATTATGACAGAATAATAGAATAATATGGGCAAGATCATGGGAGCAGTCAGATGGATGTCATCCGTGTTAAATTGTTGGGGAGATACTGTGGGGCAATGGAGTTTTTAAGAAATGGGTGGGGAGGTGTAAAAAGAGAGAGGGACTCTGTTAACGTTGAAGATTGTCCTTAGTAAAAAAAAATAGTCTTGTTAACACTACTTCAGTGAGCCTGGCTCCATGGAAGAAATAATTTGATTTTTAAATTTAATATTATTCTTATTTTATACATAGTACATATTTGTAAAGAATACAGTTTCTGTTTAGGGCAATATATAGAATTGCCACAAATGCTCCTATTAGGTTATTGTACCTTTTAATGTAATAAATACTTTTTTTAACTTTGTATTAAATATATAGATATTAACTTGCTTTTGTGCCACAGTAGTATACTGACTAGGCTTTCCAATAAGCAGTTTGGTCATTTTAATTATTAACAAGCTTGTGATAATGAGGAGGAGAAGAAATGCTATAAATAAATAGGTTTCCAGGCAATTGTTTGATAGTTGTAATAAGGGCAGATTCCATACAGTTCCTTCACTTACTCTTTGAAATAAATGAAAGCACTTGCTATTTAAAAATAATAATAGAGTATCTCAGTTCTGTAGTGCTTTTGTACTGTGTTGAGATTTACTGTGGTATTCTCATTCCAGTGAGGTATTTTAAAGCAATTCTGCAGTAAGTATGGAAATACTTTAGAAGAAATGTTAGACCTCATGAGGCTCAGCATTTTTATTACATTTATTTAGCTCATCATGAAGGGGGATCTATTGCCAATTTCTGAAATCCAGAAAAATATGTTGTAATATTACTTTTGAGTTCTGGTATTGATTGAAGGCAATTACCTGTGTGCCTAGGTATTTTGAATGAAACAATCCAAGGGAGCTATAATATTTGTGGGGGGTGGGAGGGAATGACAATCAACCCAATAATACCAAAGTAGCTACTACTTCACTTGTTTTCCTCAAGATTTCTTCCTCTCTATATTATCACTGAGTTCCTGATGGTAGTTTTTTTGCATCTGTTACTGATTAACTTTCCATAGAATCTTCTAAAAAAATTGTTCAAAAGAGGTATTTTATGTTGTCTTACTGGTATCTATATGCATGTTGCTTCCTGCAGAAGGTGATCAGGTGTCTATGTGGGTATGTAACCCCACAATTAGTTTACAGCTGTTGTCTATCTTTGAGCTATCTGCTGGGAGTCTGTGAGAGAAGCTGCAAAGACTACATAGATAAGATCATGAGGGATATATGTAGTTTGTCCTCCTTGCTCTACTTAGGCACTTGATTCTTCTCTTACATCTTCTTTGCACAGGACTTCAGAAGAAACTTCAGCTTCAAAAAGTCTAAGCTTCTGTGCATATGCCTCTTGTAATTTTATGGGAATAAACAATACTTTCCCTGCAATTTCTGATTCTGATTTGTCGAGGTAGTATTAGGTTTAGCAATGGGAACTGGTGAGCTTATTTCTATTGTGCTGCTCATTGTTTTGTCAGGTGATGCTGTGGCAATGTAGCTTTGAATGTACCTGGATAATACTTGTGACTCCAGGACTAGGGATCTTGAGAGAAAATCAGGACTGTCATTTTCACCTGTGATGAGCAAGTGGATCAATAATAGTGCAGATGGGCTGTCTGGACCAGTAGGCTTGGGGTCAGGAATGGAAGGCAAGGAAGAGGAGTTATCAAAATGCCTGGATTTGAAAGGAGATTTGGGATATTAACAGCCCTCCCCTGACTACTTGAACTTCTGGATAAGAGGTCAGAGGGAAAATCAGCAGGATAGGGGCAGGAAATAGTTTGGCTGCAGGACTAGAACGTGACCTCAGTTTTGAAGTGAGGCAGAGGCTGCCTGTCTCTTGTGTGCGTGTGTAAGGAAAGCAGTGCTAGGAAAGAGATACAAGCAGGACATAAGGGAGTAGGAGGGAGGACTTTGCCTCTCAAAGCACAGCCTTAGCTTTTGTAGCTGGAGATGGCTATCAGCTGATAGAGCCCTCTCCTTCAGTGCTGTTCTGGTGCTGAAGATTATCGACTGCATCTGTTGAATCCTCACTTCACTATCCTCGTGTTGGATTCGTGTAAAAGGTTACAGTATTTTACTTACAAGAGCATCCATATAATACTATACGCCTTAATTCTTTCTCAACAGTTTCCTGCTTGCAAAAACCTGGCAAATTAATGTTTTATTAAAAATATAATGTAACTTTTAATGTGATGAAATTAACCAGTGAAGAAATATTAAGGTTTACCAGTTAAAACCAGAAAACCAAAGCAAACCACCTTAGTTCCGGACACACTGTGTGTATTATCATCGGCTCTTACCAGACTTCCCAGGACATGGCTCACGTTATGTTCTTACTTGTTAAACAGGAATCTGCATCTCTTATTAGTTGCACACTCTTCAAAGGTAGTCTCAAAAGTTCTCTGAAGATATAATACTTCTGTGATGTTCAGAGCATCTAAATGCCTCTTCCATGTTAATGCATTTGTCTTCAAAATAGCTTTTGACGTGTGTGGTAGCATTGCTATTTTAAATATAAGAAACAGATATATAAGATCAAATGTATGTGTAGATTTGAAGTGATTATGTAGGACATGAATATTTTGGAGGATTTTGCAGTATTCTGTGTCCAGGGTACATTTCACACTGACTACAGGTGTGGCTATCAGCTCTGAAGTTGGATACCCAGAAACTGAGAAGGAAAAAATGTTACTGCAAAGTTTTATAAGTGACCTGTTATGCATCTGTGGTATGGAGAGAGTATCCTGTTCTGGGGGCAATATTTCATTATTTTCACCATGAGATCTCCTTTCTTATGCTTGCCTTCCTCGGTATCCATCACTTTCAATGCGTTTTCCAACTTCAGAACATGAGATAAAACTGGCCGGTGTGAGCTTATTTGATCCTTATGGCAGATCTTTCTAATAATGCTGTAAAATTTGGGGAGGTTATGTAGAGGCTGGTGCAATAAATGTATTTTATATATGCAGAAGCAGCTGAAACAAAGAGATTACTTAATTCTAGTACTTCCTAACTGCACATGCTTGGAAATTGCAACTTCACTGCAGTTTGTTGTTAGGGGTGATCTACAGAGGTTCTGAGTTGCATGGAAATGACTATTTGCAAGTAAAAACAGAAGACATACCTTGATCCAAAATAAAAATAGGTAAGAGAAGCCTTGTGAAGCTCAGCTTATACTCTACATATTTTTTACCAACCTGAACTTTTAAAATTGTGTACACTAAAGCATTCTATGTATGTACCTAAGGTTTTTGAATACCAATTTATTTCATCATTCCTGGATTTTCTTAGAAATAAACATTTCTTCTTATAGGTTATTTTTGGTTCTTACCTTTCCAGTGCAGATGAATTCCTATTAGAAACTGATCACAGATAACTTTCTAAAGTTCCAGAAAACCAGTTAAAAGTCTTTTTTTACTGAGAATTTTAAGGATGTTGATGTGTCTTAGTGGAAGAGTTCAGGAGTTACAAAATGGAATACGTAATGCAAAATTAACATAGAAGTCCTTAAAAATCTTTTTTTTGCCTGCCTTATCACTTCTGTAGGATCCGTGTATCTATGGGCAGGCTCTATGTTTAGTAAGTGTTATAAATGTGGAGAAGCTGGTGGGAGCTAATGTGCTTCAGATGTTATTCATCTGCTTCTCATAGCTGCAAAGCTATACAAAGGAAACTGCTAATAAGACATAGGAATTTGTGATCAGTTGCACAGTAAACTAAATGTAGGCTGCATAAATCCCTAGCATATTGATGTTTCATTACAGAGCTGATTTTGGGTGCACAGGAATGCTCTCCTCAAAATGGTTCTTCAGTAATTTTATGTACATTGTTGTTGATGTGTTGGAATATTAATTGTTTTGTTGATGTTCTCTACTAGTATGCTGTCCGTGAGTAATGTTTTACTTTTCTCAGTTTATGTAAATGTTGATGCTTTATACAAATAAGTGCTGGGGGCTTCTTCTCATGGGATTCTCTGTGCCAGTAAATCTGATTTTGATGGGGAAGTTATCTGAATATGTAATCATGGTCTACTGCTTAGCTTAGCAATTCTAGACTTACTAAGGAATACAATAATAACTTTCTAATGCAGGATCGAATAGGCTCATTTGAATTCTAAGTGATTTGGAATGTGTGTATGTAGTTTCAGTAAGCATTTTGAGGGCTTAATATTTTTCTGAATATACTTTTTCTTTACAGTTCAGAATTAGAACTGTAATTTAAAAAATGGAGGTGTGGAATTCTTTATTGGTTTATGACTGTAGCAAAAAAGGTTTTGAGTGGCGTTCCAAATTAATGTTCAAGTTTCTCTACCATTTTTGAAGAACAGCTTCAAAGGTCTTAAATAGTTTGACATAGTATAATTATTGTTTTTAAATGATTGTTTCTTGCTGAACAGATAAAAGCAACTCAGTTTTCAGTAACTGAATCGCCATCATGTCTCGAGCACGTCAGCCCCCACTTGTAACTGGTATCTCTCCAAATGAAGGCATTGCCTGGACAAAAGTGACAATTAGAGGAGAAAATTTGGGGACTGGGCCTACAGACCTCATAGGTAAGTTTGAAAAAAAGTCCCGCTTCTTTTGAGACTGTAGTGTGTTGCATTTGGGGTGCGGTTAGAGATAATTATTTTGCAATGTAAAATCTGTGTTGCATGGTATGAGGAATGCCCTTTTCACAAATATGCACTTAAATCTGTAAATTCAGGCATGCTGCTGAGTGAATTCAGACCATACCTTGCTGAGTGAAACCTTAGCATGACTCAGCATCCTGTGCTGAACACTAAGAATGAATGCCTGTGCTGGTGTGCTAGGAGAGGGTGGATGTAATGAAATGCTTCTTTTTTACTTTACCAGGCATTGAGACTATCAGCATAGAAACTTTCCTATCATTAATTGTTTTAAATGTGTTGAGAAAGTCACTGAGCATTGCTATTCCTTGAATTAGTGTAAAAGTTAATTTGTGTATCTGTAACGGTTATAACAGATCTGGTTTGATAATGTAACTACACATTATGTGAAGAATCATTTCCTTTGCTGTTTTTTTTGTTTTTTTTTTTTTTTTTTTTAACATGGTATTTTCATTTGAATAGTCATATCTCCTTTGTTTGAAGATGGAACAAGCAGTTTTCTCTGATCCTCGTGACCATCCAGATCTTGATCACCACTGCTCTTTTTCAGGCTGAAAAATCCTAGCATACTTAAATTTTCTGTACATATCTTTGACGTGTATCTTCGACCCATCTTGTTGCTCTTCAGAGAATCTCTTTTGGTTTCACTATCAGCTGTGGGTGAATATCATCCTGGTTCTGTGCAGTGTTAAGAGTTTGTTGTGCAGTCATAACTCCCCTCAAGTCCATTGGAATTTTGTTTGTCATTGCTAAAAATGTTTTTTCACTTTAATGGCTGTAAATCAAGATTCCTGAATTCTGTTAGTGGCCCCTAGAATGAACAACATGACCAAGCGTAAAACTGCTACAGTTTTCCCCTTCAGTTTGCTGCCTTTCAAAAGGGGAAAGTTACTTTCAAAAAGTTACTGTTTGTAACTCTATAGCTTATGGTACAAAAAGCCAAATCCAGGAGGTACTTGCAACATTTGTTCTCTCAAAGTTTAGTTTTTCTTTTAAGACATTTGCAGCTTTAAGCAGTTTTGTAGGCATTGTAGAATTGTCAGTATATAAGCTTAACCAAAATTGGAAAGTCTCAGTAAGGGAATTACTTGTGCCTATGTGTTGAAAGATACATGAAAGCTAGAGCCTGACTAACAGTCTCAAAGGTCTTTGTACCATACAACAGATAAAAATGAGATTTTATTTAAAGGGAAGGTTTTTTGTTGTGGTTTTTTTTTTTTTTTGGTTGTTGTTTGGTTGGTTGGTTGGTTTTTTATACTATCAAAATGTGTCCCCCAGAATGACTTTATTTGATTTAGGCTGTTTCCTTCCATTTTGGATCTTGTCAGATCTTGTGATCTTGTTCTCTTGAGAGCTTTAGGAAACTGAGTAGAAAAACGTTAATACAAGGATTTTCAAAAGAATTAAAACATTTTTATTCTACTAAATTACTGTAGTTTGGATCGTGATTTTACAGTATTACTTAATTTAAGCATGAATTCCAACCTTAGAAATTCTAGGGTGAAAACCTTTTTATGAATGGTTCAGACAAACTCCTTCAGTTAGTCTTACCTCCTACCTCAGTCTTTATTTTTTTTTTTTTTTACTTTGGGGAAGTTGCTAGCATAAAATCAGAGGACATGTAATAATATAGCCTAAGATTAAAACCCATGCATCATTAATGTGTGGGCTATTTTTCCCTTCTGAAGAATAAAAACTGGCCTGCTTAAAATATTACAAATAAATAACAGCCAAATATTTTTTTTTATTTGAAGGCTTTTTTGGTGTGTATCCTTTTTCACACACACCCCTCTTTTCAGGCATCTTAAAAAAAAAAAAAAAACCAAAAAAAAAACATAACAAATCTACTGTCCTTGCTCAAGTAAAATTACTTTCGGTTTTAATGAGATTCAGTGCCTTTATGGTTTTTATTCTTTGGTTTTCATTTTCAGAATAGTTTTTTGGCAGGGAGAGGGCATTTTTATGTCTGATGACCGCAAAAACTGCCAAATTTGTCTGCTGCGTAATGTCAGAGGCTTAAATTGTGAGAAGTGTGAAGGTTTGGTACTGAGCCACATATGCTGACCCTTTCCTGCCTCTAAGTGTTTTTTTTAAATTGGTCAGAGCTTTCTAGAAATTAAAAACAAAAGCCAAGCCAACAGGAAAGGAACTGCTATGCCTAACTAATTTATACTCCAATACAACCAGCACACCAGTATGGCCGTGTCCTTTCGCACATAAGGCAAAATGTTTTAGGTAAGTATGTTATTTAAGAAGAAGCTAATGAAATTATTCTCTAAATAGGTACTATCGAAATTAGATTCTAGCCAGTTCTTCAGGACAACAAAACTCTTTGTTTGTTCTAGATCTGAGAAAACAATCCGTTAGCTTCATGGCTAAAGTATGTTGCATTTTTATTTCCTAGTTTGTCATGTGAACTTCTGTCTAGAGAAAGTTTAGAAGAGGAAATAGATAAACATTACATTACTACTTTTTCATACAAGAAGGGCAGTTTATTCAGCAGTATTTGTCTTGCATCATGGATTTTGTACAGAGATGGGGGCAGAATATTTGTCAATTAATACTTTTTTCTTTTTGCCAGAAAATTCTGCGTCCACAAAAGTACCGCTAAACGAATAAGGTGTAAGAAACATCGTGCACTATGAATATTTTTCAAAGTCATATAGAGTGAACTTGTGAAAGTGTTTCGTGCAGTTTTGATGGAAGTTTCACTGAAGTACAGTACTGAACTGCAGTTGTCTGGTATCTTGCAGACAGAAGATGCATTGTACATGATGAAATAAAAGTTGCAGTAGCCTGTAACTGGTAGGAGAGATTAAAATGACTGCAAGCAGCACTGCATGAGGTTTATGAAGTGTTACTGGGGCAAGAGACCTGAAGTCACCTAGGGAACATCTGAAAAAACTATTTGTGACTCTTTTCGCTGTAGCTGTCTGTAAGGGATAGGATAAGGGTCATATATTTATGTAAAATAGATGAAGCATTGTAAATGTATTTGCATTACAGAATTTCAAAAGAGACTTTTATTCAAATAGGGCATTTTTTTTTCTTTTTCTCAGGATTAACAATCTGTGGGCACAACTGTCTGCTAACTGCTGAGTGGATGTCTGCCAGTAAAATTGTGTGTCGAGTTGGACAGGCTAAAAATGACAAAGGAGACATTATTGTTACTACAAAGTCCGGTGGCAAAGGAACTTCAACAGTTTCCTTCAAACTGCTTAAACCTGAAAAAATAGGTATTTTTTCTTCAAATCTGTATCTGTTTTCTTTGCTACACACCTATATTACTGAGTACTTTTTAGATAAAATGTATGTTTAAAAGGGATCCATCCACCTCAGTGCGATTTCCAGTTGTTTAGAAAAAGCAGAGTATATAAATAAAAGGTGCAGCTACATACATTGATAAACTCATGCTGTGTGTGAAATTAATCCTCCTCTCTCACTATCCTGGTAGACCCCTCAATGACTAATGAAAAGTAGCCCTTTTTCTATAAGGAATATCACTAAACTTCCAAAATTAAAGAAAAAAAAAAAAATCCTAACAGATTCAGTAACTACTCCTAAGTGTACTAGATAAATACAAAATATAAACCTAAAAAATATAAAACTTTATACCTAAATCCTAAGCTGATTGTTTATCCTTTGAGCCCTCAGTGACATTTCTTATTTGTAATTCAAACCATCATGCGAGATGGAAAGTTTTAAGTATTTCTCATGAGATGCTTAATCATTGAAATAATGTTGCCAAGCAATCTATGACCTCTGCCTAATCTAGAATCCAGTCTAAATACCTTCAGGATTGAAAATGCTTTTTTCAGAACACCTCATCAATGAGGCTGGATCATTATCTTTTCTGACACAGGTGTTCCCACATGAACTGTTTTAGGCTTTTGTTCCCTGTGTTTCAGTGGCAGTTAAATAACACATTATTTCTCCCAAGCTGTACTAGGTTCTTAATAATAGAAAGGTGAACTAAGTGGAAGTGTTGCACAGCAAAGCTTTTGGTGATGGGAAAGAAGAACTGATATTTAGAAAATGGGTGTGGGGATGGTGTTGCTTCTTGTGGTGTTGGGAATGTTAAAAAAGGACACAGCCGATAGATAGAGCTGGCTGCATTTTTGGCAGAAGGCCAAGACATGTGGTGCCTCACCTTTATACATTGTCTAAGATAAGGCTTTGGAAACAAAGTCAGTTCTGTGTTCTTGGAGTCATCTATTTTGGTACATGGCCAAAATCCACTTGTTTTTTGGCTAGTGACTGCACAGAAAAGGAATCTTCCCTAAAATATGCAAACAAGATGACCTCCAGGTAGTTGCTCATTTTGAAAGTAGTATATAACAAAATTTGGACACATACCAGAATACCTGGGGGAATGAAAGATACTAATAGTCTCTGATCAGGAAAATGCCCTTAATGTGCATGAAACTGTGTACTCTGTAAGAGGGTAATGATTGATGCCCAGCCACGAATATTTTTTCAGCAGCTGTAATAAAAAAATATAGCATAATTGCATCCAGGTTGTTTTGCCATGTATCTTCCAATGTATTACCTAGGCAGGCATTTTATATTTATCAGGATTTTTCAAATTAATTCAGTATGTTAGAAGTTGATGGTGCTGGACCGCCCTTGTTGTTTTAAGGATCTGTGCTTTGTTTTCTCTAGGTATCTTGGATCAGTCTGCTGTCTGGGTGGATGAAATGAACTATTATGACATGCGCACTGATAGAAATAAAGGGATTCCCCCCTTGTCCCTACGTCCAGCTAATCCGCTTGGTATTGAGATAGACAAGTGAGTACCAAATGCCTTTAATCCCACTTTTTTAGTGTTTTGGGGTATTTTTTGTGTGTGTGCCTTTGCGAATTCTAGAAAAATTTAATACTTTACAGGTCAGGGAAAAATCTAAAAATACATATATTAGTTATGTGCTGTTTGGTACTCAAGAAGAGTTGTTAGTGCATGTTCTATCCTTTTTCATTGTCCTCATTTCTGGATTATTAGTTAGAACTGTAGATAATCTAAAAGCCTGATATGTTGAACCCCAGTGATGTTTAGGTTCTGCGGATTGGTAAATAATCTTGGGCTTTGGATTTATACATTGTAGTTATGGAATACATACTGTTGTATTTGAGTTTTATGGGGATTTTAAGGATGATTACATTCTCATGTTGTTAAAGTTGCTCTGATAATGTGATTTACCACATCAACTAGTTTATTTCATTAAATTTCTAATATTGTTTTCCAACCCACAGACTTCTTTAGTTTCATTTGTAAGTATGGTAAAATTTATGACAATGTTTTCTGAAATTGAAATTTTACAGTGCGTGATAAATGGAATCAGAGAACTTTAAATTGGGCACTCTTAGGGCTCCAAACTGGGCAAGCTCTGAGAAATAGCATCAGGAATAACATTTCTCTTGTTCAGGATACCAACTCTACCTAAACCAAAAGCCATTTACAATGAAACTATTATCAGGGGTCTTATTTGCTGAATACTCTGTTTGTGAGGGGTAGTGCATTTGAGAAAATCTGTAGTATCCATTTTTACCTTGTTTTAATGGGGAAACTGCACTTTCCCAAAATCTTAATAGGATTTGTTTTGGATTTGCCATCACCTTCCAGTGTCTGGCTGTGTATTTTTTTCCTAGTTTGAATATGTATTTTCCTTTCTTTTCAAAGTACTAGCCCAATTTTTTGTAAAAAGCTGAAGATTTTGCCTCTTTGTAAGTATTCTTCTCTAGCTTCTTATATAACTTCTGACAGGTGGGACTTTAATCTTCAGTTTTCCAGCCTTGTTAGAGTGTGGGTTCCAGGACTGTGGACAGTACTAGAGCATTTTACTAGATGACTTCTCTCTCTCCTCCAATGACTTCTCTCTCTCCTTCACTCTCCTTCCCTGTTTTTAAATAAAAAAGAAATAAATAAATGTAATCCTTTTTTACCACAGTGCTGCACTGTCCAAGTAGTAATGAGTGTCTTGTTCTCTGGTGACATGCTTGCTCGTTACTCTGTAGAGGTTGTGTGGATTCCTTTACCCTAGCTGTAAGTTCTTTGCATTTAAAAGTGTTCCTCTATTGCTTCCTTGTCTCAGTACAGATGAGAGTTTTCTTCTTGATGTTTTTACCAACTATTTATAAAAAATGATCGGTGATAAAGCTGTTGTTGGTGATAATGAAAGAGTAATGTGAGCTTTAGTAAAGCTTTCCCTACAGATTTGCTTCTCTGTGGGTTTTTGTACTTAGTTCTTTAATCAATGTCATGTATTCTATAGGCATTGCAGAAAAATAAATTTTTAATCCTATGTCAGCAACTCACTTTTAAAAGTACACTCTATTAATTTGCCTGGTTACTTTTTTAATGAAATGCTTAATCTCAAAGCCCATATAGTATCTTCTCAAACATTGTAAGAAACAGTTGTGACTAGCTGACTTTTTAAACTAATATTTGCTGGTTTAATCCTGTGTTTTCTGAACCCTTCAACAGCTCTTCCGATATTTTATCTGTGATCTAAGTCATGGTAACTAGTTGTCTTACATAGTTCTCTATCCATAGGTTTCTCACAGTACTTCTTTCTGTAAATACAGTGGTTATGAAACAGTTAATTTTAATTTGTTCTGATTTTAAGATAACTTTTAATGTAGTATTTGAGCTCATAACCCAAATTGCTAGTTCTTGGTTACAGTTAAGACAGTGTCAATGTGATAGATTAAGATTTTTTTTTCTTTTTTTTTTTCCAGAAACAAGAACAGCGTTAGTTTGGTATTTGTTTAATCTAGTCAGAAACATGTAAATACAGATAGGGAAGAGCCTTTTACTTTGAGTAGGGATGAGGGAAATAAGGAAGTGTTTGGACCTGATCTATTATTCACTGATCTCCAAGTTTACTGGAGGTGAGACATCAGGGTTATAGGAGGCACTGAGGTTGAAAATGACCGGTTTGAGAAAAGGAACGCTAGTCAATATAACAAGTAATTGTATAAAGAGATTGAGGGGTAAGTTGTGGAGTTGGGAAAGATACAAGGAAAGAGGAAAAGCCTGGTCTGACCTCATGCTATGGGTAACAGCATACTGTTAAGAGTTGTGACTGCAAATGGAACATTCTGTGTTTAATTAAAAATCAGTGGAGAAGCTTTCATAATTTGCTTAAAAGATTGGAGCAATGTGTTGTTTATTTAAACTGTTTGGTATTGGAGATTATTTTATAAAAGCGAACTCGTGCGTTTGAAAGTATTTGACATGGGATTGGTGTGTAATGAGAAGTTGTACAAGGTAGTGAGAAAAAGGCAATTATAGATTAAGAAGTGGAGTAGATAAGCAAGCTATTAGCATTAACATTGCTAGACATTGGAATAATTTGTCACTAGAATTGATAAAAGTGAATAGAATTTAGGAATGCTTTAAGAGAAGGGCTAGTATGCAAGGAGATGGGACTCTGCAGCATAATGAATCTCTCCTTAGTGACACCTTTGACTTATTTAAACTATTTTTAAATGTATGCAGATTGGGATTTATTTTAATTTTGAAGCTGAAGAGTTCATTGTTGGTCTGACTTGGTAGAATTTTTAGCCCTTACAGCCTGATGACTAATAAGGAAGGGAAAGGGGCACCTTCTGTTCAATATGCAAATAGTGGTAAACAAAAGAAACACTTAAAGAGAGGACAAGGGAGAATCTCCATGAAAAATAGATGGGAGAAAATAGGATAGGAATAAGCTAGATAGGAACATGACGAAACGAAGGCAGGAAGTTGGTAGGCTACAGGCTGAGAGAAAGAAGTCCTCCCTGTCGAAGGGGGTTGTCAGTCATCTGCAAATGATACAGGAAAGACAATCTGCAGCATGGGAAAGAGTTAGATCACCTATCTGTTGTGATGTGTTTGTTTGTCTTTTAGTGTGGGCTATGCATGGTTCTACAATTTCCTTTCTTGGTGTTTTAAAACGCTTTTTATGGCACTTTATCCAACTGAAATGTGTTTAAAAATTAATCTTCTGAATCATTAAGGTGGATATTTTCAAGGTCTTTCAAATGGAACATTGAAATACTAGAAAAAATCCTGCAAGTAATGAGCAGAAATGCTTTAGTACAGCATTTCATTAAACAGGCGAGCAGAGGGATTAAAAAAAAAAACAATTGACCCAGCAGACTGGGATTTAAATGAATGAAAGGTTTGAATTGTGTATTAAGGGAAACAGTATTGGCTATAACACATTCTGTCAATAATTAGAATACTGCCAATATATGTATTCTAGGAGCAATATATATATATACTGAAAATATGCACTGAAATTTTCTTTTCATGCTTAAGTTGCAAGGTTGCAAAATAAGAACTATGGACTTACAGTCATCCTGATTAGTTTTAAATAGGCAAGTTATTTTAAATGTTATGTGTACATGGTGTGCAAGCCATCATCTTTCAGCCTGTGAGGCAAACAGGTTGTAAGTATACATAACCTATGGTTGATAAGTTCTTCATGTTTTCCAAGAATTAATTGCCCTTCTTGTGCCATACAACCAAGAATCTCAGTTGCTAAACAATAATGTCTGTTGTAATGAAACTTGAGCTTACTGGTTATGTTTCAGTTGTGACCCTTAGAGTGGCAGAGATATTCCTAAAGGAGTTTTTGCACACATTTATTTTCCTGCCTTGCTAAGAATTGTACGGTCATCTTTGAAAACACAGAACAGGTCCAATCAGATCAACTTCTTTTTTCGTTGCTATCACTTAGTGCAGATTGTGTGTATGCTGCAAAGTATTCTAGTCACACTAGAAAATTGGTATTTAAAATACTTAACCTAGTTTTTTAGTTTTCAGAATGGAGTAAAGACTGATGCAAAGCTTTAATTTTCTACCACTATCTTTATTCTGGCTTTAAGTGCAAAGCCAGTCTATGCCATCTTCCTCTCCAAGGAATGATCTTGGCTGTGGTGTTAAGCGGATGTAGCCAGTAACCCTTACAGAAGATTTAAATAGCTTGCAGGAAGAAAAAGACTATCTAGAGTAGTTGCCTCAGTCTAAGCAATGTGGAAGCTTGGTATAAAAATGCTAACATTCACAGTGATGTTGCAGTACTTGGGTTGGTTTTAGCAGTTTAGACTGGGGCAGGGTGGTAAGTTATACCCTACCAACATAGGATTGTTCAGAATTTTGAACAGTTCTGAGAGAGAACATCATGCCTGTTCCATAATGGCACTAGTTGAATTCTGTTAGTGGAAAATTTATATCTACATAATTGCTTGTTCAGATGTACCACGTACATTTTCCCTCCTGCATGACAAGTCCTTATTTAATCAAAGGTTACCTGCTTCCTCTGCCTACTCTGTCAAAGAAAATCCATTCTTTCCAAAACAGTAACAGCGGTTGGACCTAGTAGTGGTTATAACATTTTTTGAATAGTGTTTTTGTTGTTTTGCGTGTAGCAGAGGTCATTACGGTGGATCCATCTCGTACATGAAAGCGAATGCTGACATGCTAAGTACATTCCACATACTTCTGTATCCACCCACTCAATACAGATGCTTCCCTCTTCCCACGCTGGCTTCCAAAAGTTTATCTGGGAGGAAGAGATGATCTTACGCTGCCCCCTAATGGTAAACATGAGCTTACCACCATGAAATAGGAAAAAACTTTCTGGAGGCTTTGAAATTCAGTTATTTTTAAGTGGCTTGTATGGAGATGCGGCCAGTTTCATCCTTGAATGTGATGGGTTTGTGGAAGCTTTTATCAGAAAGATGTGTGCAGAAAAATTGTGAAACCTGTGCAAGGGAGATGCAGTATATAGTATTATGCAGTCCTAGTTTTATAATGTTAAAAAATATAGCAACACTTACTACTTGTAAGGGTGATGTATCAGTTGCAACCACCAGCCTATAAACTCCTAGTGGATTTCACTCTTCTCATTCTGCTATTTTTCAAATATGGTTGTCATTTTACTGTCATTTATGCTAAATCCAAAGCTATTATGGAGTAGTAGTGCATCCTTGTCTTTTTTGCTTTTGGGAAGGCCTGTGTTGGCACCTTCTGATTTGTTGTGTTTAGTCTACTCCAGTGTCCCTTATGCTGGTCTTTCTGCATGCATTATTAACACAATACTGCTGGTACAAAGCCTGCTTCTAGGAGTTTGACTGATACCAGACAGAGGGGGGAGTATACAGCAGCTCTAGCTGGAGCTTGTTTATGCTGATTGCTATTCAGAATCCGTGTTTATTTAAAGTTGCTCCTTTTGACCTAAAAACTCCTGTGGAATTGAGGTTCAGGTTACCTTTTGGTGGCTGCGTCCTGTTTTGGGACCTGCCTTTAATCTGCAAATATTGTCATGTGTGCTGAAAAACATACTATGAGATTCTGAAGCTCTGGAAGCAAAATAATCTTTACAGAAAAATTATGATTTGCTAAGTTGCATTTCTCATCAGGCTCTGTTTATTAGTGTCCTTCGTGTTTTGTTGCTGTTACTCAATCGTGATTGCCTGGAGGCTGTAATTTACACACGAAGATTACAACTACTCGTAAACTTCTGGAGAATATAAATGCTCTCTGCATTCACAAGTTCTGTAGTAGAGTGTGTTTAAAAAAAAAAGAAAAGAAACCTAACATATGCTGTGGTGTTAGGTTAGGTTTGGTTTAGTATCAGGCTATACAGTACCAAAAGCTTGGGGTAGTAGAGGGAGGGAGTTATATTGATGGGCACATGTGGTGCAAGTGAATCAATTTTACTGATGTGTTGTGAATCCAAAATAGATGTGCATACCCTTTATGTGAAAGCAAGGGCCACTACATCTAGTATTGCATGACTGCATTAGATACACTCAGAATGTCTCTGAGGGAAGTGAAAGTGTGTAGCGGCTTGAAACCAAAATTATTTTTGTTACAGTTCACATGAATATAAATCTTAATTACTTCAATCTTGAAAATTGTTTTAGATGAATTAATAGGACTCCTTTAAAATGTTCAGTTGGGGTCTAGTACCAGATCTAGTTCTGCTTTAATAGGCTGCCTAGCAGGACATGATACTATATAAATCAAATATGTGTACCTTTACTGAAATTGTAAAGGTAGTGCAATATGTAGACTTGTCAAGAATGGTAAACTTCTCTCTTCTGTGGTTTTCTGTATTCAATTTGTGGGTCCCAGTTTCTTTTACAGTAGTTGCTTTTTAATCAATGATTAAGTATTCAGAGTTGCTTCCAGAAATGATTCTTGTAAAATGAGCAAATTAACAGGAAAATTATCAACAGTTTCATTGCGTGTCAACATGGTCTCAGCCTTTGCTTTAGTTCATATTCACCACATGATGCTGAAATGAGTAAAACAGAAATACTTCCTCAAGTCACATATGTGCTTGTTTAAATGGTAAGCATGAGAAACTTCCAAGAACTTAATTTATTTAATTTACTAATGGAAGTTAATGAAACAAACTTGTGCGTATGTGGTGTCAGTCTCTTTTTATATGCATCTGGCCAGACATTTTAGAAGTACAGTTGGTTTTCAGTTCGAACTTTTTAGTGAGCAGCTTGTTGTGAAGACAGCTGTAACCAGTCATTCCAAGCTCCCCATATCTGTTAGTGGAAAAACTACTGGTGAAAGTTATGATAAAAATAAGGATACCACACCATAGAGTATAGCATATTGTTAACATACCGCACACATTCACGTTCATGTTTCTACTCTGTTGTGGCTATGTCTCAAATATGTCTGCACAGATAAAAGCAGCCATAAGTGCATTGCTAATTTATGGTTCTATGCAAATGCATCTGCTGGAAAAAAGGTCCTGATAACTTTTCAATGCTATCAAACATCAAACTGAAACACCCCCCCCAAAACCCCAACCCTTCATTTTTGTTGCACTGTCTGTGGGCAAAACTGATTTGCAGGAATTTATTACATTCCTAGCTAAATTATTGGTCAGCATCATATTATATTATCATACATATAAATAAAAACTTACAATTTTTTTTCCCTAGGAATTGTATGTATCATGCATAAGCTTGAACTGCTATGCATGTCTTACAATCTTGCAATGAGTAGCATTTGGTAATGGTATATTTGTTGAGTGTGTGTGGGTTTTGTGTAATATTTGCTTCTTTTGGATTTTGAGGAAAATATATTGAAGTTCTGAAAAATAGGAATAAAACTCTGCTTCTCTCTGTATACGTGCCCTTATATAGTACTTACACTGAATGTCTGAGTCTCTTCTGAGGTAATTGAAAATGTCTAATTTTTTAGTTGCCCACGGAGTTGCTACCATGTGCGGATTTAACATAAAATCTTTTTTGGACAGCTGTGCCATGTGTCACATGTGAAGTACTATCCTATAAATTCGTGTGCCTATTTGGTAATTTTTGCTACTTAGAATGAAAAAAGAATCTCTTAAAACACCCTTAAAAAGTGCTTTTAATCCATCAGTATTTTCTGCTCACTAACCGACATTCATGAAATTCAAGTTTGTTGGCAATCATGAATCTCACTACTTATGTTTGTAAATCTTTTAACATTGTCATAGGATCATAGAATAGTTAGGGTTGGAAAGGACCTTAAGATCATTTAGTTCAACCCCCTTGCATGGGCAGGGACACTTCCCACTAAACCATGTCACCCAAGGCTCTGTCCAACCTGGCCTTGAACACTGCTAGAGATGGAGCATTTTCCACTTCTTTGAGCAGCCTGTTCCAGTGCCTCACTACCCTCACAGTAAAGAACTGCTTCCTTATATCTGACTTGAACTTCCCCTGTTTAAGTTAAACCCACTCCCCTTTGTCCTATCACTTTGTCCCTTATGTAGAGGCCCTCCTCAGCATCTCTGTAGGCCTCCTTCAGGTACTGGAACACTGCTATGTGATCTCCATGCAACCTTCTCTTCTCCATGCTGAACAGCCCCAACTTTGCTGGCCTGTCTTCAAACAGGGGGTGCTCCAGCCCCATGATCATCCTCGTGACCCTCCTCTGGACTTACTCCGACAGTTCCATGTTCTTTTGTTGAGAACACCAGAACTGTACACAATACTCCAAGTTGGGTCTCACAAGAGCAGAATAGAGCGGCAGGATCACCTCATTTGACCTTACCACTTTTTCACTGAGCACATAAATGTTTAGACCCTCATTTTTAATTGCTACTTTTGCTTCTCACAGTTTTTCCTATCTCTCCTTTTCATATCTGTCATCTCTTTTTTTTTTTTTCTTGCATCTCATTTTATTATTTTTTTTTCCCGCTGTTATAAAAAGTATTGTTTAATGCCCCGCTTTAATCAAGTGCTACTGATGAAGGGCTCCTGTGCTATGTCATTATTTATGTAGGTCCTTTGTACCTGCTTGTGCTAATGGCTATTTGAATATGAATAGCAATTTAGAAAAAACAGCTCTTGATTCTTTATAATTGTACTTTTTAATGCATCTGCCTCTAGATTTTCTTCACTTAATCTGCTGTTTGCTTTTTGTAATAAAAACAGTTTTAACTGGTTTGAAACATGTTTAGATTACAGAAAAGAAAATAAAAAAACCTTAACAAATCATTGGTTTTTTATATCCATTCAGATGGCTTTTCGTATGTATTAAATGTATTTCTAATAGCTGACCCTGGATTGCTACTCCCATCCAAGTTTGAATTCAAATGCATAGTATGGCAGGTTTGCTTTTGTGTACAGTGTACTTTTTATAGCTGAATTCACCTAACTTATAAGCATCAGCGAGGGATGTTACTGACTTTCAAGTTTGATGTTGTAGTCCAAAAGTGGTATATTATGATTTTAGAATAGGCTGAAATATTTTCATTTGGAAGGTATCTGCAATGATCATTTTGTCCAACTCCCTGAGCAATTCAGGTTGACCAACAGTAAACTTGTTTGCCATGACTGCTTTCTAGAGATGGGATGACGATGTGTGGTAGAATGAATATGGCCAAGCCTTCAGTGTGTGTCTGGACTGAATGATGAAGATAGTCATTGAAAAGTACTTAAATATTTGTATTATACTGACCTAAAATAAATGGAATACGTTTTCTGTAAAAGTGTCAAAATTACTTGTAGTTTCAATAATAGCTGTTGTAGCAAATCTGCTTTCAGAAGAAATTGGTTTGCATGCTATCTTTATGCATTGTAAGACTGAGTAAAGCCAAACAAAACGTACCGTATCTCACTTATGACATGCTTTTCCTTTATGTTTCATCTGCTATGAGCCTAGATCACTGTATTGTTTTGCAAGGGGATTATTTTAACTCAGGATTTCTTTATGTTTGCATGTAACTGAAGAATGCTACAATTATCTTCCTTCATGTTTCCATGGAACTTCTCATGCACCTGAACCAATAGAAGGGATGGTGTAAGATCACTTATAAGCTGTCAAACTGGTGGTCCTGTTGTTTTAAATAGACATTGGTTCATGACTTCTAGAGAATATGCTTCCTTATTTACTTGATTTGGTGTACTGATTTTCCTCTTTAAAAGGTAGAATTGATTTTGAATACATTCAGCATTGTTATGTGGTCCTGCATTTCAGTAGTAGTAGTAGTGCCATGGTGAGTCTGTCTAGTCTCATTTTTTGAAGGCAGTAGTTCTCTTTCTTTAGAAGCACTTTGTACTGACAACATTTCTGTCATATGTGTAATAGTGAAATCAAAATGGTAAAATTAGTTTTACTCAGATTTGATTTTAATCTTTCCCAGTCACGCTACATGTGCCTGTAATACCAGATTAAATTTCATGGTGCGATAAAAGTTTGTTTGCATCTTGTTCAGACATGATTTGGTCTTCGGGTTTTTTTTTTTGGTTTTTTTTTTTTTTTTTTTTGTTTTTTTTTTAATTAACGGGTTTATTTGGAAGCTGTTCACAGGAACGTCTCACTGAATAAATGAATATTCATTTTTCAGGGGCAGATTTCCTCAAAAAGATTTAGAGGCACTGTTTCCCGGGATGAGTGCTGATTTTACTAGTGAAAACTTTTCTGCTGCCTGGTACCTGATTGAGAATCATTCAACAACAAGGTTTGTTGCTATCATAAATTATTGGTTTAAATACAAGTTATTTGATACTATTTAATTATACATTAGATCTGTCATTGGTTGTTGACACTTAAAGTAATGGACCTATTCTCCACTGCCTGTGGTGTTTCTGCTTGGCTAGAAATCAGCTAGTTTGCTCAATGTGGTTATGAGGAAAACTTAATTTTTACTCAGATGTAAATTCTGGCCTCTTCCCCCTCGCCCCAGCCCATGACAGATGACATTTGTCTTCAGGCTAAAGCCTTTTATGAATCAAGAATAGGCAGTGTAGCCTTAAGCTGAAACTCTAGTCATGTTAAGTGATGACTAGAGGCTGAGGATAAGGGCACTGAACAGACAACTCGGAGCAAAACTGTTTATAGCAGTTGTTAGCTTTTAATTAACACTTTTGGGAAATGCTATAGTAAAAGAAATTAAGTAATATCTTTGCTGTAAATCTCTTAAAAACATTGACCGTTAATGTTTTAATTTTTAAATCTAGTTCATAATATGTACTTACATGAATGTATTACGTTAATATGTTTTTGCATGTATAACTGAGTTATTTTATCTGTATATGTTTGAATAATACTAGAAGCCATTTTTAGTAGAGATGAACTTTTCTAGTCTTTAGCTGGGTATTCTGATGGGCATTTTGAAGGGAAATACCACTTTGCAAATTTATTTGAATTTGTTTTTTGTTATCTGTGGTAGAAACAGCTGTGGGTTGGTGGCTTGTGGGGTTTTTTGTTGGCTTTAGATGTTTGTTGTTGGGCTGGGTTGTCGTGGAGTGGTTGTGGTGTTCAGTTTTAGGATCTCCAGAAATAACCCTTAATCTACTTGGGAAATACTTCCATTTCTTCTCAGTGGTAGTAGATTGAAGAACCAAAACAAGAACAAGAGAATCTTATTACTCAATATATATGCATCTTTTGAAATCCAGGAACTAAGAGAAGTGATTCAAAATGAACTATGACAATCTGATAATTTAGGGAGTCATCAGTTTTTTTAAAAAAAGCTGATGGAATAGTAAAGTGAGAAAAAACAGCTTTTGATGTAGCTGTTTTTAAGAAATTTCCTTTACCTGAGGTTGTTGGACTGTTGCCATCTTGTTGCTCACTCATGCGGGCACCGGTGGTGCTGCCAAGAGAGATGTAGAACAGATCAAGAGTGATAGCAAAGCCCTGGGGACAAAAGTCAAGAGAACCTTTGATTTACAGGTGAAGGGGAAAACTTCAGGTACTGAATGCATCCTGTAGGATTAAGGTTCTGTAGACTCACGGATGGCTGTACCACTGGTTTCAAAGGCAGCGTGTTTTACTTCTGTAGCCATGAATCCATTACTAAAGAACAAGGACTGCTAATGAGAAATAGGATTCATTTGAAAAAGTGGGGTGAGAGCATCATTGCATTTTGCACTTGTCACCAAAGATTTGCACTTTGTTGACAAGAACTTCAAATTAGGAATAGCAGGGAATGGTCATAGCAGCTTGGAGTTAAGTGAGGGACAGAGTTCTCCATGTTCAGTGATGGCACTAATGGTGCTGTTGGGAATTACAAAACCAGTTGGAATGATCTAACCGCAAGTGCCTTTACACACTCACATGCAGCCTGGGAAACAAGCAGTGTGGGATTAGATAACCATGTCACCGGAATAAGGTGGGATAGCTTATGTGCTTAGTGTTCTGTGATGAATGGGAAGAGGCCCTCTGAGAAAGGTACCCAGGAAAGACCTGAAAAAAAAAAAAAAAAAGTCATTTAACTAGAATTACCAATTTAGCCATGGAATATGAACAACAGCATACATAATGGTAATACCTCGAATATAATAGCATCAGTAAACCCACTGATGCATGTTGGTGCGTGTCAACAGTTGTAAGTCATGGTCCTCTTGGCTCATGTATTCCAGTGGAATTAGAAGTACTATTTCTTGTTTTAAATGAAAGCCGGGTTGGGTTTTTTTGCATATTTATTTGGTTTATATTGGTTTATAAAATATAAATCTTATTATTAAAGTTGCAAAAGCTATGTAAAATCAACAAGAAGAATGGCTCAAAGAGTAGGGTGAATCCAGTAATGTTTTGAATATAATTATAAATAGCATTTCAAATAAAGAAGTAAGCTTTTTTTTTTTGTTTTGATTTTGAAAAACATGTAGTCTTAGAAATATTCTGGAACTGTATAATTATCTGCCCCATATCATTTGTGCTATTGTCCTGGACACACGTAGCAATGTTTTAATTCTTGTCTGCTGTGTAACCTCAGGTATTGGGAATGATAGATGTATGGTGCATTGATGTTGTGGGTAGTTTATATCTGTTTTTTCCTTGAAGAAAATTCTTTTTAAGCAATTGAAATGACATGGGAGGTCCCCCCCCCGCCATCCTGGCAAATATAAATAAACTATTTAAACATACAATTAGATCATCGAATAACATGAAACAGTACTTAAAAAGAAAACTGCATAGATTTTTGTTAGTTTGAAAATGCTTATAGCAAGTACTACTTGAATGCCCAAGTAGACCAGTCCAGCTATTGAGTAATGTGGTTTCTGTCCAGCAGATGGAAACAGGAAGTAAAGCAAAACATATTATAAAGAAATTTGTTCCAGCAGAAGTGATAGGAGCCCTCCATTTAGGATTAAAAGATAAACCACAAAAACTCTTTGGACTAAGAGTCAACTGTCATTATTGAGAATCACACTTGTTAACAATTATTCAGTCCTTAATAGTTGTTGCAAAAGTAGCTGACTATTTTCCAAGTAGTTTGTTCTGTTTATTCATTAGCTGACTTTATTCATTGTTCAAATGTCATAGGGGTCTTCTTATTTGTTTTCAGTTTTGATCAGCTCAAAATGGCTGTTGTGAATTTGAAGAAACAAGCCAATAAGAAAAATGAAGGAAGTCTAGCTTACGTGAAAGGAGGTCTCAGCACATTTTTTGAAGCGCAAGATGCTCTGTCAGGTAAAGATGCTTTGCACTTACTAAATTCAGTATAATAGAAAAAAACACTATGTATGGTTAAATTTTAATACTAAAAATACTGGTTTTCTTCTTAGCCTCTTCTAAAAGTGTCTGATGAGCCAAAAATCTTTATCATGTTGGTCACAAGCTGATTGTTGTGGTAAATTTGCAAAAGATGGCACAAAGTGCCATCTGTATTAATTGAAGGCTTTTGATGAAACTGCTTAGACCACAGAATGAGAAAAGAGAGGAAATGTTGAACTGGAGATAATATTATGATGATTTAAAAGCTGTAGCAACATAAAAACTTGATTTTATCCCATACTCAGACTAATATTTACAATACGCTCTGACTTGAGAAGTCAGATAGCCTTTATATTCTGCTTGCCATAGAGAAAATTCCGCATACAAGTGAGATTAGCTTAGTTGTCTGTGCCATTTATATATCTCTATCTTGTATGTTTATATACACATGGGCAGACCTAAAGCATAAAACTGTCTCTGCGGTAACAGCTGACTGTGGGCTGCCATAGTGCTGCCTGGTTAAGGACTGTGCTGGGCCATCCCCTATAGGTTTAACATTTACCACTGTGCTGTTCTTCATAGTTACTGTACATTGCAGGGTTATCACTCATGATCACTGATCCTGTGTTGTGGGTACAATGGGGTAAGAAAACCTATATCTAGTCATAGCTTCAGCCAAGCTGGAACTTCATCTGACTTTAGGAACACTGGTTTGGAGATGTTCCAATTTTTTTTTTTCTTGACCAACTTGCAAGCTGCTCAGATACTGTCTGATAGGCACTTACATGTGTGAGGAAAAAAGAGAAGAATTTTTTTTAATCCAAGTTTTTATTAAGTACTAGGAAAAATGAAAATAGGCTATTTCTTTGTGAATCTTAAATATCTTGAAAATGTCGAAATCCTAATTTTTCTTAAATAGTTCGAAATCCTAAATAATCCTGAACAAATACTAGTATGTGGCTTACTTTTTCACAACTAAATCTGCTTTGTATATAGACTATCAAATAATTTAAAAGATTAAGTTCTATTTCCAAACAGTTACTGCTGTGGGTAAAAAGTAGTGCTGGCAGACATGTGTTATCTTGCAAGATTATTTTTTGGTCCAGCAAAAATTTAGTGGGATTTACAGAAAGCTAATGCAAACCATAGATGTGAGGTTTTAGAAGGACTGAGCACAACCCAGTGACTTTTGTTTTCTCATATCTGTTCAAGTGTAGGCTTCTTGCCTTTGGAGGCTGATTTCATGATACATGAAGAGGTTGAAGAGCAAATAAGAATGTAAAAAAAATAGTACTAAAATAATGGTAGGGAAAGCAAATTAATTTATTTCACGAACTACTATGTTCTTAATTAAAAAAAAAATCGTAGCTATAATATTGTTTTGCATATCTTATCTGTATCAGTGTTTGCTTTACCTAGAGTTTCTCATTGCAGTCCTTTAGATAAATTAACTCAAAACTTTGCATGATTTGTGGTTCTTGGTGCTACTTTTCACCTGTAACTAATATAGCTTGGTTTTGTTTTCCACCCAGTGATCCCCCTTAAGAGCTCAAAAAGAAACAGGGTTGTAGCTTATGCTGTTACAAACGGTCAGTTAAAGTAGTAATAAGACAGAATGGCCTTGATGCTGTTGTATAAGAAAATTAGAGACTTGAAGTCTTAGTATCTTGTAGATGCGGTGCTGTAACCTCGGACTGCAGAGGGCTTATCAATACAATACTTTTCTTTTAAATTCTGAATCCGATTTCTTAATGAGGATGCTTGCAGCCGCAGCTGCCTTCTCTAGCATTTTAATATGCATTTCTCTGTTTTAATTGCCTATTAAGTGTAAACACTTGTAGAAGTGTTGTGATTCTTTTCAGTCAAAAAAATGTAACTCAATGCATGTGAATCTCAGCTTTGTAACGCAGAACTGCTAATTCACCCATCTTTTTCAGAATACTTTTGAGGGAATGTAGCTGGAAAAATTACACAGCTTTTGAAAGCCTTGAACCTGTGATGGGTACAATCAACTTACATGTGGAGCGGCTTCCAGTTGTAGCAAAAAAAAAAGGGATATCTTATAATACAACACTTTTCTTCCCTTACACATGTAAGGGTGAATTTGTGTGTCTTATTTTCTCCTTCAAAAAGATGTGACTAGGATTTGTATGCCTTTAAACAAAACTACAGTAGGAGTAGTTTGTTTGAAAGCTGAGAAATGAGGGACATAGCCTTGGTTCTGCAAACTTTCATTATTTGATGCTTAGCATACAACTGTCATAGATGAAAAGTGGCTCAAGAGAAAGTCATTATCAAACATATCTAGTCTGTCTTCCAGGGTGATTTAAATTTCCTGAGCTGCTTTGTTTTGGTTGGGATATTTTATTATTTTTTTTTTTTTTTTAACTGGCTTGCTTTGGGAAGATTTTTGTGATCTAATGGATCTTCTGAAAACACGGTTTTGTTGATTGGGTTTTTTGTTGATACCTCTCAATTTTCCCCTTTAGATACCCTAGGGCATAACTTCCAGCCCCAGCGTTTATACTTTTTAGGCTGCAGATTTGTCTTATTGTAGAGTAGAACTATATGTATACAGTTATTTCTCCTAGGTTTCCTGAAATTGGTATTTTTTGAAGGTGGCTCATTTTAAGAGGTATAACACTTACTTTACCAGGTATTTCATATTTTCATCTATTGACACATTTGTTTATGTTTTAACTTATTTTAACTCAAGCATATGTAACAGTGCTTGTTTCAAACAGATGAACTTGGTCTGGGAAACCCTGAATTAGAATCATAGAATAGTTAGGGTTGGAAAGGACCTTAAGATCACCTAGTTCCAGCCCCCCTGCTATGGGCAGGGACACCTCCCACTAAATCATGCCACCCAACGCTATGTCCAGCCCAGCCTTGAACACCGCCAGCAATGGAGCATTCACAACGTCCCTGGGCACTACCCATTCCAGTGCCTCAACACCCTTACGGTAAAGAATTTCTTCCTCATATCCAACTAAACTTCACCTGTTTAAGTCTGAACCTGTTACCCCTTGTCCTCTCAGTACAGTCCCTCATGAAGAGTCCCTCCCCAGCATCCCTATAGGCCCCTTCTGATATTGGAAGGCTGCTATGAGGCCTCCATGCAGTTTTCTCTTTTCCAGGCTGAACAGCCCCAACTCTTATCATCCTATCTTCACAGAGGAGGTGCTCCAGTCCCCTGATCATTCTCATGGCTCTCCTCTGGACTTGTTCCAACAGTTCCATGTCTTTTTTATGTTGAGGACACCAGAACTGCATACAGTACTCCAAGTGAGGTCTCACGAGAGCAGAGTAGAGGGGCAGGATCACCTCCCTCGATCTGCTGGTCACACTCC